>JAODAL010040253.1:0-37080 GCA_025379985.1 Phyllomedusa bahiana
TGGAGCAAAGGGACCTTTTGGGCAACTTCCTGCGGCCACATGTTCTCTGAAACCCTTATTTTCCCCAAACCGGAAAAAGGGCCCGAGTTGGGTGCACCAAAACCTAGATTTTTTTAATTACAGTCTTAAATTTTCATACCGGGAAAAAAACCAACCCGATTAACAGGACTCTCCTAGGAAGCCCAAGGAACAATTGTTGCCTTTTTTTTTTTTTTCCTTTCCCCTTCTGCTTAATTTAAAAAATTCCCCTTGAAACCTAATTTTTAAAAATAAATTTTTTCCCCTTTTTTTTAACTTAAAAAAACAAAAATTTTTTTGCGGGGGATTTTCCCCAAATTGGCATATTTTGTGACTTATCATTTATCTTCCACCAGGCCAACCCCCCCCTAGATTGTGCAGTGTGGGGCCCGGGGGGCCCCGGGACCATGTCCCCTGGGGGTCTGGGGCCCACAGGGGGGTTGATCTTGGGGGGGGGGCCCCCCCAAATGTACATGAAAATATTTCCCGGGCCCCCCTCGGACATAAATACGAACCATTTTTTCCTCATAAAACAGTGTGCAAAAAAAAACCCGTAATTTTGTATTTAAAAAACAAAGATTACATAAACTTTTGTCCACAAAAGCTGGCGCTAGCATATCATAGACACAGGGCTAAGTACTCCCCCATACCCCCCCCCAACCCCCCATACAATATCCCCCTCCCCCCCAAACAATTTTCCCCCTCCACCCACTTTAAAAAACCCCCTCCACCCACATACAATATCCCCCCCCCACCCCCCCATACAATAACCCCCTCCACCCACAAACCAAATCCCCCTCCTCCCCATACCAAAATCCCCCTCCACCCACCCAAAAAAAAATCCCCCTCCAAGTTTCCCTTGGGCACGCCCCCCCACCACCCTTTAAAAAATAAAAAACCACAAAAAAAGTAAAAAATGGGAACTCCTATCACAAAAATCAGGGTGTTCCCTCACTTTTTTTCAAACAGGGGCACATGACCTGCCTCCACTATACTAACACCAATTTTAACCTAAAAAACACCCCATATAAAAGACCACATTAAAGGGCCCGACACCCCGCTCCGGTAAACCTACAACACCGCCAAATAGAGACCCCATAGAGGTCAGACAACCCCCTCAAGGGAAAAACCTACAAAAACCGCCATAAAGAGACCCCCATAGAGGTCCCGAAAACCAGCTCCCGGTATAACCCTTTCAAAAACCCCCATATAGAGACCCAAGATGTCCCAAAAACAGCCCAGGTCACAACACATTAAAATGAAAAAGCACTGATTTCCCGTTAAAGAAGTAAAAAACAGGGACTCACCCCCGGGGATTTAACGAAAGATCGTTCTTTTTCCCTTCTGCACCCTTTTCCCCAAAACCCCCATTTATGACTTGTCCCTCCACCACCTCCCTGCAGAAATTATTCACAAATAACTTAGAAACCTCACCTTTTTTCCCGCATCTCTTTTTCTATTTTCCCCCTCTGTAACAAAATACCCAGGGGGGGAGACGGGTACAAGCCCTAACTTAGAGGCCAAATAAACCTAAGGGGGGTTTGGGGGGTGGGGGTAGGACCTACCCCCGGAATAAACAGGGGTATAAAAAGCCTTAAGGGCCCCCTTTTTGTGTATACTGGCAGTTTTTGGGGCCCTTTCCTTTTGCTAGGGGTGCAGGAAATTTAGGGCCCCCCCTTTTTTCTAGTTGCAGGGAAATCCAAACCCCCCCCTTTAGCTAAAAAGGGGCAGGAAGTCAGGCCCCCCCCCCCCCCTTTACTAAATGTGCAGGAATTCAGACCCCCCCCCCTTTTGCAAATGTGCAGGAAAAGAGCCCCCCCTTTAGCTATGTGCAGGAAATTTAAAAAAGCCCCCCCCCCCTTTTTGCTATGTCAAAAAAGTCAGGGCCCCCCCAATTTGCTAGTGTGCAGGAAGTCAGGCCCCCCCCTTTAGCTAGTGTCGGAAACAAAGGGGCCCCCCCTTAGCCAGTGTGCAGGAAATCAGGGCCCCCCTTTAGCCATGTGCAGGGAAAATCAGGGGGGCCCCCCCCTTTTGCCAGTGGGGCAGAAGTCAAAGGGCCCCCCCCCTTTTGCTAGTGTTCAAGGGAAATCAGGGGGGCCCCCCTTTGATTTAAGCCCCCAGGGCCCCCCCCCTTTGGTAGCCAGGGCCCCCCTTTAAATTTTCCAGGGCCCCCTTAAAAAACAAAAGGGGCCCCCCCTTTAATTTTAAACAAAAGGGGCCCCCCCCCAGTTTAACCATGGCCCCCCCTTTTGTTTCCAGGCCCCCCCCTTTTGGTAGCCCCGGGGGCCCCTTTAAAAGGGGGGAGTCTGGCCCCCCTTTAAAAAGCCCGGCCCCCCCTTTAAAGGGGTTTTAGGGCCCCCCCAAGGGACCAGGCCCCCCTTTTAAAGGGAGTCCAAGGGGCCCCCTTTAAGGGAAACCAGGGCCCCCCCTTTTTGTACCACAGGCCCCACTTTTAAACCAGGGGGCCCCCCCAAGAAGCCAGGGGCCCCCCCGAAGTAGCCAGGGGGCCCCACCCGTTAGCCAGGGCCTCCTTTAAGTTTCCCCGGGGGCCCCCCAACAAACCCCCGGGGCCCCACTGTTAGCCAGGGTCCCCCCCTGTTAAACCAGGGCCCCCCTGAACAAGGGCCCGGGCCCCCCAAAGTTTGCCAGGGCCTCCTTAAGTACCAGGGCCCCCCTTTAGCCAGGGGGCCCCCCAATTTTTCCGGGGCCCCACGGGTTTGCCAGGGGCCCCCGAAGTTGCCCGGGTCCCCACTTTTAGGGCCGGGGCCCCCCCGAAGTAGCCAGGGCCCCCACTTTTTGCCAGGGGGACCCCCGAAAAGCCAGGGGTCCCTGTTTGCCCCGGGCCCCCCGAAGTAGCCAAAGGGCCCCCCCTGTTTCCAGGGGGCCCCCCGAAATAAACCAGGGGTCCCCCCTGTTTGGGCCCGGGGGCCCCCGAAGTACCAGGGCCCCCCCCCCGGTTTTCCAGGGGCCCCCGAAATTTGCCCGGGGGCCCAAAGGGTTTGCCGGGGGCCCCCCGAAGTAGCCAGGGCCCCCCCTGTTTCCAGGGGCCCCCTGAATAGCCCCGGGGGCCCCCCCTGTTTTCCAGGGGCCCCCCCCGAAGTAGCCAGGGCCCCCCATTTAGCCAGGGGCCCCCCTGAAGTAGCCCCCGGCCCCCCCCGAAGTAGCCAGGGGTCCATTAGTAGTTTTAAAAAAAATTACAAACTCCACTTACCCCCTCGCGCCCGCTCCAGCTCCCGCCGCTCCGTGCTGGCGGCTGGCCCTTCTATGCTGCCCTGCATAGGCAAGCGCGGTGATTGACGTCATCACCTGCGCCGCCTACGTCAGCAATAGGGGCAGGCGCCCGCAGCCTAAAAGGCCGAGCGACTTCAGCCTGCCGGGGAGACAGCGGAGCGCAGCGCTATGGGCGGCTGTGCTCCGCCTGACAACCCGCGCAGCCCCCGGGAGTCGGGGACAATTAGTCCCAAACCCGAAGCCGGTCTCTGGGCGCTCGGACGCCAGTCCCGGGCGCCAGGACCGATGCGCGGACGGGCCCCCGGGGAGCGACGCACTGACCTCCCGGGGCCCCCAGCAGCTCGGGGGGGTCCCACCGGGGGATCCCCCGGTCCCGGCGGCCCAGTCCCGAGCCTGCCCGGACCCACCTAGGAACTTCATCTTGGCTCCACCAGTAGAGGTTGCTTCTGGGAGCACAGCCTACACTGCTGGTACATGCTCCTTATTACTCTACTCCTTTCTTGCTCTCCTGCTTTTCCTCTACCTCTCCCATGGCCGATAAGCAGTTTTAAAAGGTGTTTTCCCCCCCCCCTCTCATTTCAAAGTACATAGTTCAACAGGTGGGAAGATAAATCTAAGCTTGTAGGCCCCTAGGTTGACCATAAAGCAAAGTTGTAATGTTTAAGGAGAAAGGACTTTGTTTAATTGATGGAAGTGGAAGAGAGCTCCCGGTCGGGTACGCCCAGGTCCTGCCCCCCGTCCGAAATCCGGAACGTGCGTTCAGAAAGGAGTAGCAGGGGAGAGGCTGTGGGAGGGAGCAGGAACATGTGTACACAGAGACAAGTTCCACACCCCAGTCATATTCGGGAACGCGCGTAACACGGAGTAGCTGTGGACAGGAGCGCGCAGGTATATGTGTGAACAGGGATGAGAGAGAGAGAAAATATGAATGCATGTGTTCACGTTTGCAGGGTTTGCTGTGTTCGTTCACTGACAGCAATCAGTCGACGTGTGCGGTGCGGGGTTTGCTGCATTCATTCACTGACAGCGATCAGGGGTCCTGCAGCAGATAGAGTTCATGTGCAGTCCCATGTAAACACAAAAAGATAAAGTGTATAGTTTTGTTCTTCAGATCTGTAGAGGATAGAGGTGTAATAATCTGCAGGATATATCACTGTGTGTGAGAGAGAGAGACAGAGGAAAAAAATAACCCATCTTTCCCAGAGTCCTGAATGTCATATGCCCATTCTAATTCCTAAGTATGTAGAGAGAGAGAGCGAGAAATGTAGATATACACTATGGAGTTACACTTAGCTTTTCACTTCCTTAGTCTCAGACAGCTGAGAATCCACTTCCCCCTCCCCCACTCACCAGAATAATCTCCTGTGCACACTTTGGGGGCATTTCTTAAGCTCACCTTAGCAACCCACATGAAACGATAAAACCTACCCTTTATAAGTAAAAACTGCCCACATGCCACGGTTTTTACCTGTACCCCTTTGGGCCAGTCGACCTGATTTTGTGTCTTCCAAAAAAACTTCAACTTGCTACTGCCCATGACCTTTGCATTCAGTCTCCTGCTTTGTGCTTCTCTTTCCTTGCCACTGAGCCTGAAAAGCAGCATCAAGCCTGTCATGTCCACGGGCCGCCGAAAGTTTCCACTGCCTCCTTTTCTGGGGGCAAGTCCAAGAATCCAACACCATCCGGAGCCCCCTCTATTCTAACGAATGTCCTTGTACGTAACATGGTTGAGGTCACACTGCTGACATTCATTATAAGTAGTGATGTTCTTGCCGATATGTTTCTTCCTTTACAGTATTCAGCCTTTCTATGTTCCTGTTTGTATCAGAGTATAATGTAGATGTTTGTATCATCTGAGTATAATGTAGATGTATGTATCATCTGAGTATAATGTAGATGTATGTATCATCTGAGTATAATGTAGATGTATGTATCATGTGAGTATAATGTAGATGTTTGTATCATCTGAGTATAATGTAGATGTTTGTATCATCAGAGTATAATGTAGATGTTTGTATCATCTGAGTATAATGTAGATGTATGTATCATCAGAGTATAATGTAGATGTTTGTATCATGTGAGTATAATGTAGATGTATGTATCATGTGAGTATAATGTAGATGTTTGTATCATGTGAGTATAATGTAGATGTATGTATCATGTGAGTATAATGTAGATGTTTGTATCATGTGAGTATAATGTAGATGTATGTATCACGTGAGTATAATGTAGATGTTTGTATCATCAGAGTATAATGTAGATGTTTGTATCATCTGAGTATAATGTAGATGTATGTATCATCTGAGTATAATGTAGATGTATGTATCATCTAAGTATAATGTAGATGTATGTATCATCAGAGTATAATGTAGATGTATGTATCACCTGAGTCTAATGTAGATGTTTGTATCACGTGAGTATAATGTAGATGTTTGTATCATCAGAGTATAATGTTATGTATGTTACCCTTAGTAATAATGTAAGATGTATGTATCATCAGAGTATAATGTAGATGTATGTATCACCTGAGTATAATGTAGATGTATGTATCATCTAAGTATAATGTAGATGTTTGTATCATCAGAGTATAATGTAGATGTATGTATCACCTGAGTATAATGTAGATGTATGTATCATGTGAGTATAATGTAGATGTATGTATCATAAGAGTATAATGTAGATGTATGTATCATCTGAGTATAATGTAGATGTATGTATCACCTGAGTATAATGTAGATGTTTGTATCATGTGAGTATAATGTAGATGTATGTATCATGTGAGTATAATGTAGATGTTTGTATCATCTGAGTATAATGTAGATGTTTGTATCATGTGAGTATAATGTAGATGTTTGTATCATCTGAGTATAATGTAGATGTATGTATCATGTGAGTATAATGTAGATGTATGTATCACCTGAGTATAATGTAGATGTATGTATCATCTGAGTATAATGTAGATGTATGTATCATGTGAGTATAATGTAGATGTATGTATCAACTGAGTATATTAGATGTTTGTATCATTTGAGTAAAAGTAATGTTTGTAATCATGTGATATAATGTAGAAGTATGTATCATGTGGTATATTGTAGATGTATGTATCATCTTATTATAATGTTAGATGTATGTATCATGGTGAGTTAAAATGTAGATTATGTATCATGTGAGTAAAATGTAGATGTTTGTATCACCTGGAGTATAATGAAGATGTTTTGTATCACCTCTGAGTAAATGTAGATGTAAGTATCATGTGGAGTATAAATGTAGATTGTTTGTAATCATGTGAGTATAATGTAGATTGTTTGTAATCAGTGATTATAAATGTAGATGTTTGTATCAACTGAGTATAATGTAGAATAAGTATCATCTGAGTATAATTTAGATGTAGTATCATGTGAGTGTAATGTAGATGTTTGTATCATCTATATAATGTAGATGGTTGTATCACCTGAGTATAATTAGATGTTAGTATATCCGAAGTATAATGTTAGATGTATGATCATCTGATATAATGTAGAATTTATGTATCATCTGAGTATATGAGATTATTTATCCATGTGAGTATAATGTAGATGTTTGTATCATCTGAGTATAATGTAGATGTATGTATCATCCGAGTATAATGTAGATGTATGTATCATGTGAGTATAATGTAGATGAATGTATCATGTGAGTATAATTTAGATGTATGTATCATCTGAGTATAATGTAAATGTTTTGTTATCATCTGAGTTATATGTAGAATATATGTAATCACCTGAGTATAATGTAGATGTTTGTATCACCTGAGTATAATGTAGATGTATGTATCATCTGAGTATAATGTAGATGTATCACTGATCTAACCCATGACTTCTACCTCTATGAGTCCATTGAATTATAAGGATTTGTATGACAATAGCAGATGACCCCCGTTTGCAGTGCATGAATCTTCCCTGAGATAAAGAAGACATTATGATGAGATAATTAACGACGTCTGCAGACATTATTGGATCTGTCTGATTCCTCCGCTCTCCGAAGACCTCGCTCAATAACACAAAGAGACAACAACTGTCAGAATCCCAGCGACGACGAAAGAAAATCAGGAGCATCGAAGCCAACGTCTTCCATAAGGTATTTACAAGGAAGTGAAAATAAACTGCACAATGTAGAGTATAATGGACCCATCATGTAATAGCCCCATCACTCCTGCTGTGATCAATCCCCGATGTACAGGAAAGTTCTATATCTGCACGAGATTTACTAATTTTCACAGTTTGAATCTGAATAAAATATTGAATATTCGGTTTATTGTTCCGATTGTTAATAATTTTATGTTTAATTTTCCCATTATCAAAAAGCTAAAAGGCGTTATCTCACAATGGACTTTGATGAGTTATCAATAGGATATGTCATAAACGTGTCATAGGTGTAGGTCTCATCGCTGGGCTCAGCACCTATCTCAGAAACGGGCCCCAAAAAGTGTCACCTCCGAGTGGAGGGCCGGTCACACATGAGCCCCTGGAGAACACAGCACTCCTCTGTCCTGGGAACTCCTATAGAGGAGAATGGAGAACACAGCGCTCACCCCCCTGTACTCGGGAACTCCCATAGAAAAAAAAAAAAAAAAAAAAAAAACAAGATTGGAGAAACTCAGCTCTCTCCCCTGGTACTGGGAACACCCATACAACATAATGGAGAACACAGCACTCCCCTGTCCTGGGAACTCCCATAGAGAGAGGAGAATGTAAACACAGCGCTCCCCTGTACTGGAACCTCCCAGAGAACAGAATGGAGAACACAGCCTACCCCCAGTACTGGGAACTCCCACCGAACAGAATGGAGAAGCACCTCGCTCCCCCTGTACTGGGAAAACCCATACAACAAATGGGGGAGAACACAAGTCGCAGCCCCGTACAGGGAAACCTCCCATAGAAAAGGATGGAGAACACACCAGCGCTCCCCTGTACTGGGAACTCCCATAGACTAGAATGGAGAGAACAACAGTCTCCCCCTGTACAGGGAACTCCCATAGAGGAGAATGGGAGAACACAGCGCTCCCCCCTGTACTGGAACTCCCATAGAACAGAATGGAGAAACACAGCTCTTCTCCTTGGTACTGGAACTCCCATAATAACAGAATTGGGAACACAGTTCACCCCTGTACTGGAACTGGCCATATAACAGAATGGAGAACACAAACGCTCCCCCTGTACTGGAAACACCCATAGAAACAGAAAGGAGAACACAAGCGCTCCCCTATACTGGGACCCCATAGAACGAAATTGGAAGAACACAGCGCTTTCCCTTCCCCCTGTACTGGTAACTCCCATAAACAGAATGGAGAACACAAGTGCTCCCCTGTACTGGGAACTCCCATAGAACAGAATGGAGAACACAGCGCTTCTTCTTCACGTACTGGGAACTCCCATAGAGGAGAACGGAGAACACAGATCTCCCCTGATACAGTGATCTCCCATAGAACAGAATGGAGAACACAGCGCTTCTCCTCTTGTACTGGGAACTTCCCCATAGAAACAGAAGGGAGTACACAGACTCCCCTGTACTGGAAACTCCGCATAGAGCAGAATGGAAGAACACAGCGCTCAACCTGTAACTGGGGGGGAAATACTCCCATAGAGGAGAATGAGACAGACCAGCGCTTCCCCCCTGTAACACAGAGCTGCTACAAGCCCAATAGAAGATCAACAAGGCAAATGTAGTTCTATTATGGACTATTACCACGTTACTGAATCCCATAGAGAAAAGCATATTACCGTGATGAAAGAGAGCAAACATAGTCCAATATAGGACTATACGTTTGCCCTATTAATTCCCTATGGGAGCACAGTGATCCAGTGTGTGTCTGTCCTGGGTACCTTTTTTACAGAAACCCAGTGAATACCTCAGACATAGTCTATGTGCACCCGGCTTAACGACCCCTTACTCAACTTTTTATGTTTATTTTAACTACATGAATCACTGTCTTCTTTAATTTGACACCAATCTGTTCCCAGACTGTGAAGAGAACTGGTGCTTGGAGAGCTCTGTATGAAGAGCACAAGCGCACAGTTTAGCCCATCACAGTGTGGAGTGGCCTCCATGTTCAGTTGGACGATTGTTTGACCAAATTTATGGAAAAAGTCAAGTTTGGGGAGATTAAAAAGCAAATTTTTTCTCTAACCAAAACCCAAACTCAAACCTAAACCCAAACTCTACGTTGTGGTTAGGGCCTTTACAGGGTTTTTAAGCGGGCACCCCTCAAACTGGGGGCCCTCCACTTTTTGTGAAACTACAACTCCCATCATTCCCACTTTTAAAAAGATTTTTAAAAGCATGAGGGGATTTTTTATTTTCCCAAAAACCAGCGGGGGGCCCCATTTTGGGAGGAGGGGGCCCGTTTTATTTCCCCAAAAGGGTTGACTTACCTCACATGGGGGCCAAACAATCAAGGGGCTTTTTCCAGTCTGAAGTCACTAACCAGAATAAAACCAAAGGGGACCCCAAACACCCGGGGGATCTGCGGGCCCGGGAGTGCGCGAAGAGGTAATTTTCCCCCCTCAAAAAACACCAAATTTTTAAATTTAAAGATTTTTAAGGTTGCAATTAGGGAAGATTTAAATTTTTCACCCAAAAATTCTTTCCCACTTGAATTTGGTTTTTAAAAATTTTTAAATGCTCCCCTTTAATCTGTACTTTACACAAAGCCCCATCTCTCTACTGCGACAATTAGTTTTTGACGTTTAAATTTCGAAAAATTTGAAATGGGCAAGGTTTTTTTTTGGATCAAAATTTTTAGATAAAGCAAAAAATTAAGGTTAAAATCTGTGCACATCTATTAAGATGCGCCTTTTTTGGGCGTTCCTGAAATTTTTTGGCGGCCAGCAAATGAGATTACAGAATAGACCCGGGGTTTTGAATGTGTGTCCCGGACTTTCCATGAACTGGGATGGTAGGGGCCCGTTTGGGCGGGAAAAATCACATGACCTGGGTTTTTACATAGAACACCCCTTTCCAATTCAGCCAAAATGTCCCACGCTCATGGGGATTGGACGTGCGTTCTGCCTGTGGCCAAACAGCTCAGCAAAAATTTGTCTATTTTCTGCACAGAAAACCTCTACTATTAGCTTTGACCCTTTCCCAAAATTAGTTAGAAAGGATTGGAAGATTTTATGTAGTTAGGTAGAAATTTTAAAAGGACATCTCCCGCGAAAAAGTCCGGGGGGTGGGGGGGGGGGGGGGGGGGCGAACACAGACAACCAAATAAAAAACACGGGTTTTAAATTTCCCACCAAGTTTTTATTGTAACATTGCACTGCAATGCTTTATTATTTAACATTTTTCCCTATTGAAATTTTTCCGGGATTTTGGGCACCCTGAACTTATTTAGGTTTACACATAATTTCTAGTGACTGCAGGCCTCTTGTTAGGGGAAAAAACTCCACTTTTATTTTTCAAAATACATTTCAGATGGGTTTTTTAAAATTTTTCAATTTTACCCTTTCCCACCTTTGTTAAATTATATCCCCTTGCATTAAATCTGAAAACAGAAATTTTTTATAGTCACCAAAAGGTGAATTGAAAGGGGGCAAAAAATCCCGTGTATTATACAAAAAACATAACAATACGTGTTTTTTTATTTTTGGCGCACTACAGCTTTTTTTCTTGACCAGCTTGCACAAAAATCTAAAACACAATTTTATAGCCCCAAACAGGGAATTAAAAATTTTCAAAAAATACCGTGAAATTAAAACAAAACAAAACAGATCCGTTTTTTTTTGATTTTGGGCCCGCACTAAGCTTTTTAAATTGACGCAGCTGCACGTAAATTTTAAAACACAATTTTATAGTCCCCCACATGAAGAAAGGTGAAAAACAAAAATCCCAAAATTTTTTTAAAAAATTTTTTTACGAAAAAATTTAAAAACAAAAATTTAACCCTTGGGGGTTTTTTTGGAAAAACTTTTTTTCCCGGCCACTAAAGCTTTTTCTTTTGCCCGCAGCTTGCACGTAAATTTTTAAAACAGCAATTTATAGTCACCACAGGGGGAATTGAAAGGTGCAAAAATCCCAATTTTAATCCGAAAACTTTTCCAATACGTGTTTTTTGATTTTTGGGCCACCAGTTTGTTTGATAGAAGCATTTTGAAAAAGTAAATTTTAAATCCGCCAGAAAAAAATTTTTTTGTTTTGAATAAAATTGAAATTTTAAAAGAATTTTTTGGGGGGGCTGTGTTTTGGCCGTTTTTTAATAAGAGTTTTTCCCAAAACTTTTCCCCATCCCTTTTCTAAAAATTTTTATATTTCTGAACATGGAGCGAAATCCCAGGTGGTAAGCGAGAAAAAGGGGGGGGTAGGACAGGAAAAAGGGGGTACAGAGAAGGGCTCCTTCCATTTCGGGGCGACAACACGCAACCCAGGGGATCGTCATTTTCCCAGGACCGTCAGGTTTTCCATCCGGGGTCAGGGGCCCTGGAATCTCATTAACGAACAGCTTTGCCAATCGTCCTTCAGGGGTTTAATGCAACCTGCACCCCAGCAGTTTTTACCTCCTCGCCTCCCCAACGGCCACAAATTTCTTTCATCAGAAATCATCAGAAATCCCCAACTAAAGCAGCCCAAATGCCCAACTCGTGACCCACCACTGGGAAAATCCATTGTCTGAAGCCCCTTTTTGTGAAAAAATGCGGTTGGGGTCAAAGGCATGTTAAAAGCCCAAAGAGGATGTTTTTAGTCTGCTCTGACGCCCAGTTCCCTGATGCCATCAAGGAGGAAAAGGGAACCCGGGTCAATGGGCAAAAACCCCCGGGGGGTCGGAAAAACGCCTTGCGGGCCCCCTTTTGCGTGCCCGAAAGCTTCTAAAATGCAGAAAGTCAGGACGACCAAGTCCCCCTGTGTTGAGGGTTTGATGATGATAAACGACTTTGCGGACCCCATCGGGTCTTTTCCCAAAATTTTCCCTTGCGAGCGCTTCACCCGTGGACGAGGAGGAAGACGATGGGGGGGGGTCAATACGGGTCCCGCCAAAAAGGGGGAAAAGGGCGTCCCAGAATTTCCGCTAAATAAAATTCCGCCAGCCAGGGTCCCCAAAAAACCCCCGCTCCTCGCTTATCGCCCCCAAAAAAGGGTCCGGGAACCTCCAAGCCTGGCCCTTCTTTAAAGCAACCCTCTGTTTTCACCCAGCTTGTCATATGCCCCCCTTTGCTAAACGCATAAGTAGAGGCAAAAACCCTTTAAAAGTGGTTCCCCACCACCAACATGTCTAGTCACATCAGCAATGCAATGAGTTAAAAAGGAGGGAACATTTTGGCCCAAAAAAAGGGCCAGACCAAAGCCGGCCTCCAACCCTGCCAAACCCCCCTGCCCTCCGCCCCCCTCCCCCCCGCCACCACCAAGCTTCCTCAGCTCCCCCAATGTCTCTCAGAGCCCATAAGGGGGATCAGCCCCCCGCTTCACCCTCCACCGTCCCCAAGTACCACCAAAACCACCAAAGACCCATCCACCCCTCCCCCTTCCCCCAATTTAAAGACCTTCACGCCGTACAGGGGCCAGCCCTAGCAGCCAGCCTCTGTCTTCCATTTTTGGGAGAGAAGAAACTTTTTAAACCCAAAACCCACCCCAAAAGCCAAAAGCCTAAAAGGGGCATTCCCGGGTTTTTTGGGCCTTTGGAAAATGTTGCCTTTCCGTCGGGGGAACACAGAGGGGTTTTCCGCCACCATGGCCCTTCCCTTCCCCCAATACCAGATGCCGGGGCAGGCATTTTTTGCCAGAAAAGCCGTACCGGGCCCGGCCCAGCCACGGTCATCTAAAATTTCAAGCCATTGTCTGCATCTGGGGCCGGGAAAAGTCCATCTGAAAAAACCGAAAACATGGACTAGTAACCCCGGCCAAAGGGCCCCTATATCTCTGTTACACTCACTGTGGAGGGTGGGTGGATTCTCTGGGGGTGACGTGGGGTCCAGGGTTTGGGGGCACGCTCTTTTAAAACCCCAGGGGGGGTGGGAGGGCTCTTCCCCCCAAAGGGCCTCTTGGGGGCAAACACGTCCCCGAGAAACCAAGCCGTTTTTAAATTAATTTTGTCTTTGGGGACCCCTCCCCCCACAGGTCAAAGGAGCCCCCGGTGGGAACCCCCCCCGGCCCCCCCCCCGCAATGAGACCAGGCCTGGCTGGGTTTACAAAAACCTTTTTGGGCCCGGGAAAGGGGGAAAGCGATAAAGGGCCCAAATCTGCTGGCCGGGCCCCTTTAAAATCGGTAGGCTGGAGCACAACCCTTCCTGGCACATGTCATGAAACCTTGGGCAACCAAAATTTCTAAAGAGCTACCCCGGGGCTTTGGGCGCCTGCTGAAGAAGGCTCGAGGTCTTTTTTTCGCATTCCGCCTTCGCACCGTTTCCTTTGTCCCGCCTGGCTGCGTTGCGCGTCAACTCGGCCCCCCATCAACCGCTCATTGGGGACGTGGCAACAAGCTGGAATTTTCCCCCCTCCACATGCTCCCCGCGATTGTGGGGAGCAGCGCAATGCCCTTTTCGCAGTACCCAAGTGACACATGGCCGACAAGCAGCGGTAAAGGACCTCGGGGGTTTAGGCCCCCGAGGTGGGGGCAGGTGGGAAAGGGGCTCCCGCACCCCCTTTTTCCAGTTTTTTAAGAACCACCCAAAAAGGTCATTCGGGCAAAAGCCCTTGTCAGCATGGCATTTTTGGTACTTAGTTTTTTGGAAGAACGTTGGACACTCTGAAACAACAGGTCCCGCCCGCGACGGGGGAGGAAAACGACACAGATGGGGGACATGGGGCCCCCTTTTTCTCCAACCCAAAACCACAAGGCCTGACAGTTTTTACAATTTCATCGGTTTCATTAGGGAGTGGTTCGGGGTCCAGGCTAGTTAAGGGCGCATTTAACTCCCGGGGCATCCCTCTTTAGGGAAGTAGGGGGGTTGAAGCTGTGCCGGGGAAAACGGGGGAGGAAAGGGGGAGGAGGTATTTCCTAGACACCGATGTTACCGACGTCCCTGCCCTTTTAAAGAGGTTGGCGGGGAAATTTTAGGCGAGGAGGAAGAAAGAGGAAGATTAGTTTGCTGGGGCCCCTCGACCCAGAGGTTTTTGGAAATAAGGCTTTCCCTCTCTCCATGAGTCTTTTGGTTTCTCCCTTTCCTCCAAATGATCCTTGCAATTTAAAGGGCCCCAAAATGAAAAACAGTTACTGGGTGGGCCACCCTCCTGGGGTCCCCCCGGGAAAAAAAACAAAACAGCACTTTCCTTTCCCCCACCCAAATAGGAAAAGTAAAATGCAGGGAAAAGGAAAAACCTTGCGATTGATCAACTGGAGACATCTGTTGCTCCTTTCTTCACGTTCTTCAAAAAGTCCCCGGGGGAACAACGCCACGAGGACAGCAGTAAGGGGCCAAGTAACCGTAGCGCAGAAAAAAAAAAAGCACAGGGAAGGGGACAGAAGCCAATGGGGGACCTCTGCCAAAACTTTATTTACCACCCCCACCAACCGCATGCAATGGGAGGGCACACTTTCAACACCCAGAGACCCGCTTAAGAACATGGTGCACACTATCTGCGTCCCCAACACCCATGTTTTTTGGGATGTGTTCCGGGGGCCCCAAAAGACTTCGGGTTTTCCAAAATGGACGAATGGCCCAGCTGGGCCCCACCCAAAAAAAAGGGGTTTTCCGCCCGCAGAAAGCCATATCGAGCGGACCTTCAGCAGAGCTGGAGAGCATTAAAAGACAAACGCTCCGCTTTCCACAGAAAAAAGTTGGGTCCCTTTTTACTTTCCCCAAAATGAATCACAAGGGTCTCTGGGTGAAGTTTTTTGGGCCCCAAAATTTCCGAGGGCCCCGAATTTGTTGCCGGCTACTTTTAAAAATTTCCCCCCCCTTCCCTGAAAAAATTAATTTTTTTAAAAAGATCAATTTCCCTTTCTGGAATTTTTATTCTCAGTTCCCAACAGTTCAATTTTTCTGGTTTTGGGTGTGAGGGGACTTTTAAAAAACACCCAAAGGGTTTTTTTGACAAAACCATATTTCCCTTTTCTCACTTCCTCTTTGAATTTTTTGCATTGTCAAAAGGTTTTTGGGTCCCTGTTTTTCCCCTTTTTACAAATTTTTTAAACAAAACAGGTTTTGGCCTTTTAAAAAAAATTTCAATATTTTTAAATTTTTTGGGGGTCAAAATTTTTTTCTTTCTTTTGAGAAAAAAGCAATAATTATGGGGCCTTTGGAACAAAATGTGGCTTTTAAGTGGGATTTCTCCCTCACAATTTTTAAACCCTGGTGAAAGTCCCTATTTAAAAATTTTTTTGGGGGCCCTGTTTCGTGAGAAAAAGCTATAATCATGGGCCTTTGAACAGAAATGTGGCTTCTAAGTGGCTTTCTTTCCCCCACAAAATTTTTAAATGGGTTTAGAAGTCCCTTTTTATAATTTTTTTGGGCATGCAACTTGAAATGCCCGCAATAAACAGGTTTCCATTCTAAAAAAATGTTTTTTTTCCTTTAAAATTAGGGGGGCAAATTTTTTGGGTTTTCTTCACAATTGGTCCAAAAAAAAAAAAGGCTCCCTTTTTTTTGGGGCCCCTGGTAAATTTTAATTTTTTTGGGGGCAATTTTTCTGGACATGGCCCCGGCCAATAAAAATTTTTTCAAAGGTGGGCCAAATTTTTAATTTTTAAAAAAATTGGTTTTTTTTTCTAACATACATTTGTTCTTCACAATTGTCAAGAGTGGCTCAAGGGTTTATGGGCTGTAAAACAGGAATAGGAGGACACTGTTTAAAGGACACTTTTGAAAAAAGAATTGTTTTTTTCAAGAACTTTAAATAGGGTATCAAACCCCGTATTTAAAAAAACCCATTTAAAAATAATTAAAAAAAAGAGAAACAAAGACAAGGTGGGGTTCCATCCTTTTTTTAAAAAAGTGTTTTCTAAAAATTAAACACTAAAAAACTGCATTTACAAAAAAAGCTGTTAAAAAATTTCCCCTGAATTGTACAAGGGGGGTACAGGAAAACTTGACCAATTTTAGGTTATTCAGAAGAAAATGGAGTATGGGGCAAAGGGCAGAGAACAAAGGACAGAACCATTTCCCCAGCCCCGTTGAGTAAAAATGGGGAAAAAGGAAAAGCCAAAAAAAAGGGCACCTGGGGGTAACAGGAACGTTAAACCCCCAGAAATTTTCCAAATGAAGCCAATTGGGCCACACCATACGGAGGGGCAAAACGCTACCCAGGTTTTTGACTGTGGGACAGAGGGGAAGGGTGGAGTTCTCACACTTCCCCTTCCGCACTCTGCTTAGCACGGGCAGTTTTCCCTTGTGCGTCCCTCAGGCCAAATTTTTAAACCGGTGTTAAAAGGGTGACGGGCGCCACCTGGGGGTCTTACCCCCACCCACTGTAACTCCGGGCCCCGGGTTTATGTTTTGGCACAGGACAGGTATAGTCAAAGTCCATTTTAACAAAAAGGGGGGGGGTTTAAAAAAAAACTCCTTTTTTTCCGGGCCCCTTTTTAAAACTTGGGGGTCAAACAGGGTTTAAAAGGGCAAAAACTGGGCCCCGGACCCGGTATAGTCCAATTTCCCCGTTTAAAAAAAAAGGTTTGGGGAAAGACCCTTTTTCCGGCCCTTTTAAACCCGTGGGGCAGACAGGTTTTTTGGGTCATGCTGCGTTCCAGGACAGGGTTTGTCAATGTGCAGTTCAAGTAAAATGATGGTTCAAATCATACTGCCTTCTGGCACTTTTTAATTTGTGGGTCATGCAGGTTTAAGGGTCAGGCTGTGGTACAAGACAGGGATAGTAAATGGTCTGTGACTTTTTTTCTGTGACTTTTATAACCTAAGTGTATTGCCTAAGATGTAGCACGTATCCATTTGACTGTTGTGGATGTTAATTCCAGCTTCTCCAGCCCTGTTTGGCTGTAAGAATGAAGGTGTTGTTGCTCTCCCACAGACTTTAATGGTCATCGGAGATGATCGACTATCGAAAAACCTTATTGATGGTGGCCGACTATCGACTATCGCCCGATGTCGATAGCCAACGTAATCGCTCAACACTACTGACAATCCATAAATCTGCAGTATTTAGACACAAAGCTACTTTGTATAAAGTAGACAAAACTCACTCTACAGTTTGTGCCTATTATGCTGTGCCCATCCGGAAGCATAAGAGGAGATGCACTGTAGGTGGGGGCAGCGCTGCTACTTTTTAGGATCTAGGTTCATAATTTGAGGTCTGCAGTTTGGGGTCAGAAACCTCTTAAGAGTTTGATTACTGGGATCTGAAGTCTAAGTATTTTAGGTCTAAAAGGGCTGATGAAGGGTCTGGATACATTACTCTAAAGCTCTGTCTTGTGAGGGAAAGGGGGTAAAACTACACCTCTCTATACAATATCTGGCGAAAGCATCATGGGATATGTAGTTGTCAGAGCTACTACTGAAGACAGGAAGAGGAAATATTTGTTAATGTTGGGAGCTCCTGTAAATTATTATAGTGTTACGGGGTACTGGAAATTGTTACAATGTTGCAGGTTACTGGAAATTGTTACAATGTTGCAGGTTACTGGAGATTGTTACATTGTTGGGGAATACTATAATTTGTTTCAGTGTTGGGAGCTACTTTAAATTGTTACAATGTTTCAACCTGAGATCTGCTCACCACAATAAATAGACCCTGTCGCTGTGATCACCTCTGCCTGATTGTGATGCGCGTCGTGTCTTAGTTTATTATACTCTGGAGATAATAAGATTTCGGATTCTGATACAGTAAGTGGCAGCAACTTTACGTGTCTGGAGTAAGCTGTATAAATCTCTGTTATCTACTCTAGTTATCATTTCACCAAGACTGGAGGACACAATGTGACACATACAGTCATCAGGTTCCATGCATTAAACCTGAAATGGCCCTCACTGATTATCCAGAGATTGTTATAAATGGCACAGGTTTT
The DNA here is from genome assembly GCA_025379985.1 of Phyllomedusa bahiana. NCBI lineage: Eukaryota > Metazoa > Chordata > Amphibia > Anura > Hylidae > Phyllomedusa > Phyllomedusa bahiana. The sequence continues at coordinate 18,173 of JAODAL010040253.1, forward strand.
CATTATCAGCTCGTCACCTCAGGGATATAGGATAGAGAGAATGATAGTGAGAAATCTTAATGTACTGAAACAACGGCTGCCTATCAGGTCTTGGGAAATTCACTTTTTCTCCCTGCACAGTGGATGTGCACCATGAGCTACATAACAGACATGAGCAGTGCGACTGACTTTGTTACTAGTTACATTGTGGTTATCTTTAATTGTGATATAATCAGGCCACATAATATTAATAACCAGACATGAGCAGGGCAACCATTTTTCTTTCAGTTTGCTTGTTGGTAGCCCACAGAAAGGTCAACATTAGTGATCCTTTGTTTTTTTGGTTGTGGTGCTGTGTGGCGGCCATTTTTGCTGTGATGCTATGTCTGTGAGGTGGTGGGACCTAGAGCTGGGCTGCTAAGTCGGACAGCAGTGGTGAAGTTGGTTTATTCCATTTGCTGGTATTGCCGTTGCTGCAGTGTTGGACTCCCTGCAGTGCTGCACCTATTAGTGTAGGCACCAACTTAAAGGAGTTTTGCCAAGAAATGAGTTCCTCACCTAACAGGCTGATACTCCCCTCTTGAGGCCTGAAAAAAGTGGCGTTGTGTTTCTGTGTTTAACAAAACAAGTACCTCCTCTGTGATGTCATCGCTCCACCTCCCGTGCACGTTCCGGATACTCAGTATCTGTAGTTGAGCAAACATTGTTTTGCTAATCCACAGAGGAGAACTGTATTGTGCACAAGTTATATGTGTTTTATTTCTCCCTCTTATTTGCTCAGGAAAGAAGATAAGCTCAGCAGGCATTCCTTCACTAATGTCTGCAGGGAGAGGGGGAGGGGGTTGAGCAGGGAGCAGAGAGTGACTGCATGTTTACTCAGATAATTACATTGCTACTAGTGGATTCTCTATACAAAAGACACAGGATCTTTCTCCCCAGTCTCTTCAAAGCTCGTTAATGCTCCCTGCCATCAGATAAGAAGTGCAAACAACGCAAGCACGGCCAGATCAGCTGCTGTCAGCTTTTGGTCGTGTCCAATGTAAACTGTCAGGAAACTAAGGGCATCTTAGGCTGCAGCTCTCACAGGCTTCACTTTTTTAATGACATATTTAGAAAAGTGATTAAATACCCATTTTGGAGGATCCCACATCAACATTAGATCGTGGCAAAACCCCTTTAAAAGTCGCCATAGACTGGGCTTACACTGTTTGCTCAAAAAGTTTTCTTAGAGCCTCATGTTAATTTTTGTAAAGTTTTGCTTAGTAAGCAGTAGACGAAGGTATAACATGTGGATATGCGATTCATTGTGTATTCTCTCTCCCAATGTGAACAGTCATCAGGTTCCCTGCATTAAATCTATAATCACTCTCACTGATAATACAGGGGTTGGTGTAATAGCCGCACATTCTCATCATCAGCACGTCGCCTCTGGGATATAGGAAAGACACCATGATAGTGAGAGATTCTGTTGTACAGGGGAATGAACTAAAACACCTGCTGCCTATCAGGTCTTGGAAAATTCACTTTTTCTGCCTGCACAGTGGATGTTTTCTCATTGAGCTCAATAATATGAGCAGTGCAACGGTCTTTGTTACTTGCTACAATAGGCATTGTTATAAAAACTGGGAAGCAGGGAGAGAAGTCAAATGGTTGATTTAAAGATTCCTGATAGGGATCAGGGTTAATGCTGCAAACCACAGAGATGAGTTCAGGGAGTGGATGGAGAGGACTGTGCAGCTGTAACCGAATAGTCACCCAGCTTTCCGATACCTGCATGATAAATTCCCTCGACTCAGTGAGGAAAAGACTAAAGAGGGAGTTCTTCAAAGATGATCGGTTCAACAACTTGCTGCAGGGCAACGCGAGACAAGCAGGGAAGGATTTTCTCCAAGTATCTGCAAACTTTCTCAGGAATGTTAGGGCAGAAAACTGCAAGGAACCACTAGAAGACGTGCGGCTGCAGGATCAGGAGCTCGGCGGCTGCAGGATCGGGAGCGCGGGCGGCTGCAGGATCGGGAGCGCGGGCGGCTGCAGGATCGGGAGCGCGGGCGGCTGCAGGATCGGGAGCGCGGGCGGCTGCAGGATCAGGAGCTTGGCGGCTGCAGGATCAGAAGCTCAGCTGCAATGCATCTCTGCAGATCCATTTCCTTCATTCCAATCTGGATTTCTTTCTTGACACTATCGTTAGTGAGGAACGTTTCCATCAAGACATTGCAGCAATGGAAGCAGATACCAGGGACAATGGTCCACTCCCTGCTGGCCGACTGCGGCTGACACTCCCCAGAGATGCTCCCGGGCGGCCGTACAAGAGACAGGCAGAGAAATCTAAGACCTGGTCTATGACTATAAGACCCAGAAAGGGGAATATCTCTCCTTATGGAGAGCACCATATAGGTGTGTGGAGTTTTTAATTGCCTTTTTGCCCTCCACTAAGCACCTTCATATCACAAAGCATTATGGGAAAGGAGCTAAGAAGCTCAAGCGCCCTCTATTGGATCTAACAAATCCTCAATTTTCTTCCGACTCACTGAATCTTTAGAGCGCAAAAAGGGATATTAGCCAAGCCAGTATTACCCATCTGCAGACAGCTGTTTTGGGGTTTTGCCCCTCACCAGTGCAGAGCAGAGCGATTCTGGCTGGGTGAGTGGGAGGCCTATTACTACTGGCAAGCATTTCATGATGTAAACAATAACTGCAGATTACAAAAAAAAACAGAGCAATTTTGCATTTGACTGTCACATTCGTGTTCAACACATAAACATTGATAAGAAATGCCTAATTTTATGTCAGTAACATGACTTTTGTAAAAATCTGTTGACAAGTGATATCTGACGTCAAGAGCCCACATGGAGAAAATATGCATCCCCGCTCACTGAAGAAGAAAAGGTCAGAAACAGTGGCGAGAAAGAAGAGGACATCCACCATCAGATGGATCAGGGCAGTCACTGGAACCATCTTCCATGGGCTACTGGGACCCATCAGAAGTCATTCTGGAGAAGCCCTGGAGTCCAAACCCAACAACTGTACATATTAGTAATTACACAACCTCACTGTTCCCAACATTTTCAGTCCTCTCATAACAAATACTTTAACTTTTCATGACATTCTGGAGTCCTTAAAATAATGTACAAATAACATTTCTGTCAGAAAAGTTTATGGCAGAAGGAAGGAACACATTCAAGATCTGACAAACCGACTAATGGGCCCTGATGAGGAAAGAAGTGGAGCAGCCTCGGGGCTAATAATTGTTATTTACAGGCCTTATGTCACACAGTCCATTTCTGTATTGTTACAACCTTTAATCCCTGAAAGGTTTGAGATTTTAAAGAGGAAAAATTAAAAAAAAAAGGTACAAATTTTAGCTAAATGGAAATTCTCGCTATGATATCAACGTATGAAAGGTCAATTTTCCATACGACGTCTTTTGAAACACTGGTCTGACAGGTCAAAGGAGACATTGGAGACAAGAAACGTTACTGACATAGACACCTTATAAATAGAAATAATGCTGCAAACAAATCCCAGGGACCAGGTCCACAACAAGCAAACACAGTCGCACGAAAAAGCAAGTGAACCATCTGAAATCACCCGGCTTGTACAATGAGCACAAATATAATGTGGTCAAAACCCCAATTATAGACAAACACAATGTAACTAATAGCACAGAGACAGTCGTTGTGATAGATATATTGAAAGGGTTCACTAACCTTTCTCCCTGCACTGTTGAGGTGTAATCTATGGGCCACATGTATGAAATGGTTTTGGCCTAAAACTCACTTTTTCCCATAGGTTTCTGTGAGTTTTAGACCAAAACCGTTTCATACATGTGGCCCTATGTGTCTTATAAAAGCCATGAGCAGTGCACCTGTATGTGTATTATTAGTTACATTGTGTTTGTCTAAAATTGTGACTTAGATACAAACACTTTTTTTTAGTAATTGTTATAGAAATTCAGATGATTTCAAAGGGTTCACTAACTTTTCAATCACATTGAGTAAACATCCTCAGCGCAGGGAGAAAAACAAGCCATTTGAAATCACCTGGATTTCTGTACCAATTACTAACAAAATGTATCTGTATCTAAGTCACAATTTTAAACAAATACAAAGGGCGACATGTCCGAAAAGTGGCATATCCATGCCAGTTTTAGGCGCATTAAATCAGTGTAAATTGTGCCTGAAAGTCCGATACTTTCTAAAAACTGGTGTCAGGTACACCTTTCATAGAAAACTTAATGCGCCTAAAAAGGCACATCGCGCCGAAAAAGGCGCATTGCACAACTCGCGGCACATAGCATATCATTGGTAGTATATGTAATGCGCCCATCGAGGCGCGTTGCCTGACGGAGGCGCATAACATATGTAATGCGACTCAGCAGGCGCATTGCGCGATGGGGGCGCACAGCGGACAATATTTAGGCACATTACAAATTGTCGTGCCCGGCGTATAATGCACCTAGTTTTGGTGTATGCTAGTTCATTTACAACAAGAATATGGCATCAAAAGTGGTTTTGCCGCAAAATAGTGAACAAACTTGGGACATGTGGCTTAAAGTAACTAATAATACACATACAGGTGTACTGCTCATGGCTTTAATAAGACACGTAGGGCGACACACCCTAATTTAGTACGCATTATACTGGCATAGAATGCGCCTGATTTATGAATCTGTTTTACAGCGGGTCATAAATCAGGCGCATTCCAGCACTATGGCGACATTTCTGGATCAGATAAACCCCTTTGAAAGTAATCTACCTGTTCCGGCAGTAATGCGCCTAGAAATGCCGTAGTGAAGCTATAAATATGTAGCTTCGCTACGGTTCTAGTGCGCCGCCTCCCGCTATGTAATGCACCCGAGAGTGGAGTGCGGGAGATTTAAAAATGTATGAACGGGGCTGCGTCTGATATCGGACTGAAAAGACGCCAGATATCTGGCGCAGCCCGGTTCATAAATGTTGCCCATTGAGTACACATCAACAATGCAGGGAGAAAGGTAAGTGGACCTTTGAAATCACCACGTTCTCTATACGTATTAAAAAATATGTATCTAAGTCACAATTATAGACAAACACAGTGTAACTAATAACACACAGCCAGGTATATTCTTGTTTTTTATTATTATATCACATTGAACATCCGCAGTGCAGGGTGAAAAAGTAAACGAACCCTTTGAAATTATCGGGATTTTTGTACTGATTACTAATCAAATGTGTCTGTATCTAAGTCACCATTTTAGACAAACACAGTGTAACTTATAACACACAAACAGTTGTACTGATCATGTCTTTCATAGATCATATTGAATGCACATCAACAATGCAGGAAGAAAAGTAAATGAACCCTTTGAAATCATCTGTATTTCTGTACCAATTACTAAAAAATGTGTCTGTATCTAAGTCACAATTTTAGACAAACGCAATGTAACTAATAACACACATGCAGGTGTACTGCTCAGGGCTTTTTATTACACGTCAACAGTACAGGGAGAAAGGTTAGTGAACCCTTTTAAATCAGCAGGATTTTTGTACTTATTACTAAATAAATGTGTCTGTATCTGAGTTACAATTATAGAGAACCACAATCACAATCTCTGCAGCAGAGGGTGAAAAAGTAAATGAACCCTTCGAAATCATCTGGATTTTTCTACTTATTACTAAATAAATGTGTCTGTATCTAAGTTGCAGTTATAGACAATCACAAAGTAACTGATAACACTCAGATAGTTGTACTATTTGTGTCTTTTTTAAATCACATTGAATAAACATCTGCAGAGGAGGGTGAAAAAGTATTCTGTACAGATTACTAATAAAATATGTCTGTATCTAAGTCTCAGTTAGAAACAAATGAAATGTAACTAATAACACACAAACATTTGTACTGATCAGGTCGAGTACACATCAACAGCACCGGGAGTAAGGTAAGTAAAACCTTTGAAATCACTTGGATTTTTGTTCTAATGACTAAAAAATAATGTTTCTGTATCTAAGTCGCGATTACAGATAAACACATTGGGTGAAATTTATGAATGGAGCGGTGACATTTTTTTGGCGTGCTTTTAGCTAAACATACTGTTGTTGCCCTGTGCCATAGATGTATGTACCCTTGTACGGCAAAATTTGTTGAAATCTGCACCAGACATGACACTTTTGAATGCACCAAAGATGCGGGGGTGTCATGCAAGAGTTGCACAATTTGCAAAAAATGCACTAAAAATGTGTCAAAGTTTGACATGAAACTGGTGTACAAAGCCAAAGCAGTGTCAAAGTGGCTGAGACTACTTTTGGTGTATAACGGGAAACATGTATCAAGTACTGGGAGACACTTTCAGACATACTGTCGGATCGTACACTATTAAAAAGAGGAAAAACTGGCGAGTCGGCGCCAGGTCCATACACGTCACCCAAAATAATTTCTAACACATGAAAAGTTGTACTGCTCATGTCTTTTATAAAACACATTGGGGGACATGTATGAAAACTGCTGCAGACTCGTCAGTCAGACGTCTTGGTAGTTTTGTGTAGCATCCGAGAGTTTGTATGAAAGTGTCGCTCGGCCGTTCATAAATGTGGCGCATGGTCAGTGCCATGATTGGTGCAGCAGAAAAGACTCCACAGAATTCCTGACAGACAGCTGGAGCCATGCTAAACAAACTCTTATTGTCAATAGGCAAAAACAAATTATTTTCCAAATTATACTACTAAAGTGATATAAACTAACTTATGTGATACAATTCTCTAATATAAATTTATATCCTATAAAATTATAAAAATTCTAAATTAGAAAGTTATATAACTAATACAGAAAATACATATACGAAAAATCCTCAAAGTTTTAGTATTATCACAGCAGGGTAGAGATAATATAAAATCTATTAGAATATTATCTCAGTGAATACAAAGTATCGTAGTGATGTTGCTTGGCCAAGCTCAGGTCCTAGCGAGATCTCGGTTGCCGGCTACTGCAGCGTGTAGAGTATAGGCTGAGAGCAGGAAAAGTAAATTTCACCAGTGATCAATATCTGATAAATAATCATTTAATTTAATATAGAAAAAACAAAATCTATAAAAAAATGTAAAAAGTTGATATAAAGTTTATACAGCATGAAAAATCCGGACCCATTGACCTATTGGCAATTAGAGTTTGTCTATGACATCTTGGGTTCAACCTCACCGCTTTGAAATTGACATGGATTAGTCTGACACTTTTGTGCTACGTTCTGTGGAGTCACATTAAGAAATGTGTCTAATCTTATGAATGCGTCGTGATACACCCTCTAAGAATTTTTGTGGACAAAACTGTTGAGGCTATCCAGGGCCATTTCTAGGCTAAACTGCACTCAGGGCGGGGTGAAGAAATTTCTCCCCCCCATCACATAGTGCGACATGATGCGACGCAGTGCATTACAATCAACCATAGCCAAAATGTACAAAAAGCTTAAACACAATGTGCTACATATAAAACTACTAAATAATAGTCATACAGTTACCAAATAACACTGCTACACAAAACCAGAGTACAAAACAAATATCCTACCCCATATCACTAGCACATGGTGACCGAATACTGCAACACCATGACCACATATCACCAGCATATAGTGACTGAATAATACCACCACACCATGATCACATATCACCATCACATAGTGACTGAATAATACCACCACATATCACCACCACATAGTGACCAAATAATACCGCCACCCCACGACCACATAGCACCAATACATAGTGGCTGAATAAAACACCATACCATTACTGAATATAAGCCATTATACTACAACCAATATTACCGGCATACAGTGACCAAACAGTAGTGGATACCAGCTGTACACAGGCTCTGCAGACACATAAGCGATTACAGTAAAGATACATCCAGGGACTTACAGGAGATGTCTCTGAAGAGTTCTTCTCTTTCTCTTTATCTTCTCCATCTGTCCCAGATGCCATGACAACTTCTCCCGGCCATGACTCTTCACTGTAGAAATTTACAAAACAAACATCTTAGACTCACATTATCAGCACTTCCCAACCAATTCCTACCTCTGTACAAACTCCCCATCTATAGCACCTCATATTGTAATAATTACCCCCTTGTGCCCCAAACAGTAAAAGTTTCCCCAAATGGCTATGGGGCTCCCATTTGTGCAAGTTTTAGTCTTGTTTTGTAAATCAATATAGGAAGTAGTTAAATTCCCTAAGACAGTATGTAGATACACCCCCAAACTAGGTAGGCAGTTCTCAATAAGGTAGGTGTATAGCACCCTATTAGGTAGGTTAACTTATCTCAGTCCCCTATTAAGTAGATAGGCCTCCCCAATAAGTATAAATATAGATCCCTATTATTTAGTTATATAGGCCCCCTGTAGGTAGATATAGGCCTCCTTCCGGTAAATATTTGCCCCCTGTATTCCATGTGGCCTGAGGCAATCCCTGGGTGATGCCACATTCCCCACTGCAATCAGAATTACAATGATGGTATAGCTATGTACCTGCTGTTGGGGATTTACAGCACATACATAGAAATACATAAACTAAATGATATACATTTGTGTATGTATTACGTATGTTATAGGATGAGGAAAGAATGTCTTTTTACTATGTTACAAACTGATTGGTGACTGTAGTACATACAGCCTAATGCAGGAAACCAGGGAGTGACAGAGATGCAGGGGCATGAGGTGTACATGTCTGAGAATGATAATGAACAATGCTTGGAGGATTAGGGGGTGGATGCAGAGAAGTCCTAGATTGTAACTGCAGCGGATTCTGGGACTTGTAGGAAAAAGCTGCAGGAGAACCACTGACACTCCTACAAACAGAAAGTTTTACTGATCTTATGACAGATGAATAAGGAGGCAAAAGAGAAGAAAATAAACCAGTTACGAATGGTCTGAAGTGACACTTGGCGCCTCTCACCTCCCTTAAATGTGCCTGGAGTTGTGCGACATTCATCATCCGGCTCCGCAGGGCATTGGTTACAATGAAGCGCTCATCAGTGTGTGATGGTGCCAAAAGACATCCACTTGTTCTGTGACTCTTCCAGTCTCTCAGTATCTAATACAACCTGCTGATGAGATTCTGACACTCTAAGCACAGTGGCCACTTCCGTCTGAGAGCATCCTGCTTGAAGCCTGGCAATGGCGAGGTCCTGCTGATCAATTGTAAGGTGTTGTCTTGGTCTCATGATGTCACAATGTGAACAGCAGGGGGAGGAGGACTGGTTAAATCCCAATACACATTGAATTTATTGGGCGATTCAGGGAACAAACACCTATTGGGAATTTTGCCGTTAAACTCCTTGTTAGAGATCAGCAAGTTGTGCAAAAAGATCTGAAACATTGAACAGTCGGACAAAAGCATCTAAAGAGAAGAGATCGACTCATTTAGGGCATTAAAAAAATGTGAAGAAATGTTATGCATATCTTGAAATTTCAACCAAAATCCAAATCCCTAACTATTTGTGAGTAGTGTATTTTGTGCTGCTGGTGACTCTGCTTCTTCCCAATGCACAGTACCTCCTAGTCTGCGAGTTTCAAAATATTCAGCACACTCACTTCCTTAAATACTATGTGCTGCTGGTGACCCTGTTTTATTTAGAAGCGTAATAGAAAATGTAGATGAGCTGCAGCTTTGCACCCTTGTGTCTGGGGAATGGAGCTTTTTGCATGTTTGGATGAAGGCTGCGGCTCTCGCACGACTCTGGAGGACCCAGAGCAGATCCTTTGACTTGCGCTCCCAGTGACCCCTCTGCTGCGCGCTTATGATACTCGCGGCTCCTATAATCACAGCCGGGTTTCTTACTTCTTGATGGGACCATTATTTTGATATAAAAAATGTGTTTCACGTCCCAATTCCCTAAATGATCCCACAAAAAAAACAATCTCGGAGCGACTTCCAAATATTAAATTACAGCAGCAAATAAATATTCACTTTTTCGCTCAGAGTAAATAGAGAGAAGGATTTGATTATTTTTTTCCCTTGTGATTGTGATAAAATATTAAATAAGCAAATCTGTAAATGTAAAAGCAAAAAGCTGTAAAAGCAAAGGAGCCGGTGACAACCTGACCCAGAGTCCCCCAGTCTGCTATGTGTAGGGGCCCACTATGCAGAGGCCCCCCAGGGGTTTCCATTGCTCCCCTGTCGGCCAGGCCAAGGCTGTACGTGAGAATTCAGCATTGAAACCACCTCAAGAGTTTTACTTACTTTACAATCCTGAAAAAAAATCCATCACTGCTCACAAATAGCTCTGTGTGCCCTGTGACGCTGCTTTCCATTGGAGGGTCAATAACAGCCGTGCTAACCTCCCCTAAGGATCCCTGCACACAGGGTGGAAATGCTGCGGGTTTTCTGCAGCAATGAATCTGATGTATTTCTGCAGGTGAATCCACGAAGACAAACAGGCTCAGAATTGCGGCAGATTTTACGGTTTTCATGCGCATTCCGATACAGAACCTGAAGATTTTGCATGAATAAGCTCAAAAAATCGCTTGCCCAAAAAAGTGCTTGCAGAAAAGATGGACTCTCATGTGACACTGATGAAAACTAGGAATAGTGTGGACAGTTTTGGGCACCAGTGCACAAGAAAGACACTGTAGAGTTTGAACAGGTTCATTGGCGGCAACAAAATTAATGAAAGGTCTGTGTGGACTACAATACCCAGAAAGATTAGCAAGATTAGGGTTATTTACCTTAGAGAAAAGACGGATTCGGGGGGACATAATAAATATGTTTATAAAGATCTATTTACACCTAGGACTGTATTTGGGGGCATCCTCTAGAGGAAAGAAGGTTTCTTCATAAACATAAAAAAGGATTCTTTATTGTAAGAGCAGTGACAGTTTGAAGGTCTCTGGTGGAGGAGGGGGTCAGTACAAATATCTATTTATGCCCTGAACTGTTTCCAGATCAAGGGGGCATTCTCTACACCTAGAGGAAAGAAGTTATCTCCATAAACGCAGAAGGGGATTATTTACTGTAAGAGCAGTGAGACTATGGAGGTCTCTGCCAGAATAGGGGATAAGTATAGACATTTCTCCATTGATTCATTTATACACACAACTGTATCCAGATCAAGGGGGCGTCCTCTACATCTAGAGGGAGGAAGGTTTCTACATAAACATAGAAAGGGATTCTCTATGGTATGAGCAGTGAGACTGTGGAGGGGGGAAAATGCAAAGATCTCTCCCATGATCATTTATACCCAGGATTGTATGTAGAACAAGATGGCGTCCTCCTTTATGTCTACAGGAAAGAAGGTTTCTACATAAAAGGAAAAGGGATTCTTTACTGTGAGAGCAGTGAGACTATAGAGGTTTCTGCCGAAGGAAGGGGTCATAGGGAACTGTTTAAAAGACTCCAAAAGGGTCAGGATGCATTTCTAGAATTTAATAATATAAGAATAATAGTGACCAGGAATCTGGAGAAGGGTCTGGATACATTTCTAGATGTAATAATATAACAAGTTATAGTGTCCAGGATTCTGGGGAAGGGTCTGGATACATTTCTAGATGTAATAATATAACAAGTTATAGTGACTGGGATTCTGGAGAAGGGTCTGGAGACATTTCTAGACGTAATAATATAACAAGTTATAGTGTCCAGGATTCTGGGGAAGGGTCTGGATACATTTCTAGATGTAATAATATAACAAGTTATAGTGACCGGGATTCTGGAGAAGGGTCTGGATACATTTCTAGATGTAATAATATAACAAGTTATAGTGACCAGATTCTGAGAAGGTCTGATACATTTCTAGATGTAATAATATAACAAGTTATAGTGACCGGGATTCTGGAGAAGGGTCACTGATCCAGGGATTTATTCTGATGCCAGATCGGAGTTGGGAAGAATTTTTTTCCTTAAAATGAGGACAATTGACTTCAACCTCATGGGTGCATCCTTCCTCTGGATCAACACTGTTGGACATTAGGCTGAACTGGATGAACATCTGCCTTAATTCAGCCTTATAAACAGTGGGCCCTATGCATGAAAACTGTCTAGTGGTAAGACTGTCTTTGTTGCCCATCAGAACTCAGCTTATTTCATATAGTGCTCTGGAAAAAAAAATTGCAAATCTGATTGGTTACTATGAGCTCTTATTGGTTGCTATGGGCTCTGAATGGCTGCTATAAGCTCTGATTGGTTACTATGAGCTCTGATTGGTTGCTATGGGTTCTAATTGGCTACTATGAGCTCTGATTGGTTGCTATGGGCTCTGGTTGCTATGAGCACTGATTGGTTGCTATGGACTCTGATTGGTCGATTTAGGCTCTAATTGGTTGCTATGAGCTCTGATTGGTTGCTATGGGCTCTGATTGGTTGCTGTAAGCTCTGATTGCTTGCAATGAGCACTGATTGGTTGCTATGGGCTTTGATTGGTTGCTATGGGCAACAAATATACTCTTTTTGCTACACAGTTTCCATACATAGAGCCCTATGTATCTATGCAACTATGTAACTATATGTAACAATAAACTCCAGGGTAAGTAGCGCTTTAAGCAAAGACAAAATAAAAAGACATATGGCGAATGGCGGCAATTACTCCGGGGTAACGGGCCGCAGATCGTCTCACAATTCAATTTTTAATTTTCCCTTGTGCTTCCTGAACAATTGGAATCATCTCGAACTTATGACGAAATCAAACCAACTCGTTTCTGATAATAGGTTTCTCCACGGCCGGGTTTGTAAATCACAGGAAATTTGCTTCGACTTCAATGTAACTTTTTTTTTGGTCAGTGAAACGAGCTCATTTAAATGGGAGATCGATGTAATAATGATTTCCCTGCTATCAGCCCAGGCACCTTCCGTCCATTAGACAGAGCTAAACTGCATAATAAACCCCGGCATGAATGGCAGCCAGATCCGCTGCGTGGGGAGAGGGGCTCAGAGTGTCTTTGTGCGGCAGAGCGGGCTTGTATCTAAATTGAGAATTATTTCTGGTCTCTTTGATGTTAAATAAATGTTCTCATATAACCAGATGACACTTGTGCAGATCCCTGAAGGAGAAGGGAAGAAATGTTCCCTCTCTTTAAGGCAAAAGGGCGAGAGTCTATTTTATGTTATTACCTTGTACAAAAAATATAAGAACATGTAATGTGCTGATTGGAAACAATGTACAATAGAATAATGAGGAAGATAAAATCCAACAATGTATCAAATTACAGGGAATATCAATGACACAATATGATCAAAACCAATCAATGGGCACTAATGTGAGAGAAACATGTAAGAGAAGTCATCATAAACTCCTACATATGCCAGCTGTGCCAATATAATTATATACAGGAGAGGCCTAGGGTATATCAGCATGCTCCATATCACTATATACAGGAGATCCCCAGGTTATAGCAGCATGCTCCATATCGCTATATACAGGAGATCCCCAGGTTATACCAGCATGCTCCATATCACTATATACAGAAGAGGCCCAAGTTATACCAGCATGCTCCATATCGCTATATACAGGAGAGGCCCAGGTTATACCAGCATGCTCCATATCACTAAATACAGAAGAGGCCCAGGTTATACCAGCATGCTCCATATCACTATATACAGAAGAGGCCCAAGTTATACCAGCATGCTCCATATCACTATATACAGGAGATCCCCAGGTTATACCAGCATGCTCTATATCACTATATACAGGAGATCCCCAGGTTATACCAGCATGCTCCATATCACTATATACAAAGGGGCCCCCAGGTTAAAGCACATGCCCCATATCACTATATACAGGGAAGCCCAGATTATAGCAGCATGTTTCCATATCACAAATGAAGAAAAGAGAAGGATTATCCAGAAACGCGGGGGGTTTTTTTTTCCCCCATTAAAAACTAACAAATTTTTTTGGGTTTCCCATAAAATTAGAAAAAAAGAATAAGCACTCACCAATATTGCAACACAAGGCAGGGGAAAGCGTCTTTTCCACGGGTTAAGTGCCATTGTATTGATTCAATTTAAACTAAATTTAATTGCTTATGTGCGGTGGGTGGTTCATCTGTAAAAAATGGATGGGGATCATTTTTTGCATAACGTCGCTATATTTTAGGGCACCCCTTTCTTTTTTACCCCCCAAAACGCGTTGGGCCGCTTTTCCCACGGGCAAAACCCATGCGTAACCCCACTCCCTTGTGTTGAAATTTTGGTAAATTCTTATTCTTTTTTCCTCATTTTTATGGAAACCAAAAAAAATTTGTTATGTTTTTAAGGGGAAAATTTCCCTACTGCGTGCTGGATCCCCCTCCTTCTCTTTCTTCAATTACCTGCCGTTTAGGGAACGGCATCCTTTGCTTTGCTTGGGCACACAAGCAATGAAGGCTGGCCATCTCCCCTTAAAAATTGCATTCAGCTTTTCCAAGTTTGCCGTGCCTCCTGCTATACGTCCACTGGAAAAGTGAATTGTATTATATTAACAAAAGAAAATTTTTTTTGACCAATTTCATACATTTATTTTTTTCCCAAATTTTAAACACTCTACAGCAAAACTTTTTAATAAAAATTTTTTTATGACATTGGTTTCATGCAATTGGGTACGCAAGCCCGCCAATCCCCCGCCCAAAAGAAGGCAGCAAAAGGTTTTTAATACCCGAAAAACTTTTAGCCAGAGAAATTTTGGGGTTTTGCAAGCAAGTACAATGATCTAGAAAAGTTTTTAATCCAAAATTTCCGGGAAAATTTGGGGAACTCACTACAAAAGAAAAATATCGAAAAAGGGAAAAGATTTCCCCAAAAAGGGCTCAGGGTCAAAAAAATTTTCCCACGACAGTTTTCTCGAAAGCTTTGTTTTTAGAGGTTTGGGAAATTCCTTTCCCTTTTTTCTTGCCCCCAAATTTTAAAATTTAAAAGAATCTTATAATTAAAAATGAAAAATCCAAAATTGAAGAAAATTTTTTTCTGAAAACACAGATTGGAAGCTGATCTTGCACAATTTTTAGGGCTTTCCAAACATAAAAATCAAGAACTAGCAAAGCACCAAAATAATTAAAATCTCAAATTAAAGATCAAATGGAAAAAAAAAAAATGAAATTCAAACGGGGACAGAAGGGCTATACTTAAACAGGTCTATTAAATGGGGGCGCCCTACATCCATTGGAGTAAGCCTAGATTCATACTAAAAAGCCCCCCCAAAAAATAAAAATGGAAAGGGAAAAGGGAAAAAAATGAGCCCCTTGACCCCCAAAAAAAATCTGAAAACATCGGGCACTAACAAAAAGACACTTCTATGGATACCTCGCATGAAATGACAGCCAATAATAGTTCCAATACAGGACAATCCTATTACAGAAAACCAAAGAATCCAAGATTCAATAAAGCAAAAACACAGTCAAAAAAACGACAACACCGAGGAGGAAGGAAGCACGCAAAAAGGAAAAAAATCCGAGAAAAGTTGACAAAACCTTTAAAGGAACACAAGTAGCTTCATATAACAAAAGTAGAAAGTTCTAAATTTAAACTTTCCATAAACAATGCCAAAGACCCACATCAATGTCTTGGGCACTAGGGCTTAAAATTTTTTCAATTTGAAAAGGACCCTTTTAATCTTTTTTTTCTGTCCCCCAAAAAAGATATCAACAAATTTGTTTTGATTATTAACGTTAAAAGAAAACTTCTGGCAAAGGACAATGAATGGAAAATCTATTGGAAAAAGATTTATAAATTTTTACCTTTCTGTTTCCCTAATGAATTTTTTGGTCCCAATTTGGTTTTTTTGAACAGGGGAACACTGTTTTTCCCCTTTAAAGACCTTGAATTGGGGAAAAAAAATATCACCACAACAAAACCCCCACAGGGAAATAATTTTGTTTTTCATCCAATTTTTGATTTTTTTCCCTCCAATCTTTGCAAAACTACTATGGGTAAATTTCCCGTCATTTTGTTGAGAGGGACCTCAGAATTTTATATAATTCAAATAGCAATCATAGTTCCCCTCATAATCTAAGTAATTCACAAAAAAATGCACTCAAACAACTAGAAGCCATGAGAACCATCGAAATTAAGATGGCAGACAAGGGTGGTTCGATAGTTGTGTTAAACAAGGAGGATTATTGTAACTATATGGATATATTATTGAAGGACAATACAACTTACAAAAAATTAAAAAGTAATCCTACACAAGAATTTAATGTCTCTTTGCATAAATTAGTGGAGGAAGGTGTTCAATTGGGGACTGTCACACGAAAACAAGCAGATTACATTAAATGTGATACTCCCAAAATTCCAGTACTTTATGGATTACCAAAAGTCCATAAAGACCCTACTTGCCCCCCCATGAGACCTATAGTCTCGGGCATTGGCTCCTTCTCAGAAAAACTTTGCCAATGGGTAGATTCATTATTGCAGCCCCTTGTATGCCGAGTACCAGGGTACTTACAGGATAGTAGTGATGTATTGCGGTCATTTCAGCATAAGGTATGGCAGCATAATTTTCACTGGATCACGCTAGACGTGGAATCCTTATATACAAGCATACCTCATTATGTGGCAATACAAGCAATACACTACCATCTTACCAAATACAGTAATTATTCTACTACTCTTGTTAATTACCTATTGGAGGTTATACAGTTCCTCATCTCTCACAACTATTTTTCTTTCAATGATCAGTTCTATTTGCAGTGTAGGGGAGTGTCAATGGGGGCGAAATTTTCGCCCTCATTGGCAAACCTCACCATGTCCTGGTGGGAAGAAATATATATATTTTCAGTGGATAATCCCTTTTTGGACTGTGTAGAGTGGTATGGCAGATACATCGATGATCTTCTAATGATTTGGAAGGGAGATGTGTCTGCCATGCCACTCTTTCTGGAATATGTCAACAACAACATCTTTAATCTTAAATTCACCAGTTATGATGATAATCAAAAGGCATGTTTTCTTGACCTTAGAGGGTATTACAGGCCAATATATAACCTCCAGTACCTATAGAAAGCCCCTATCTGGAAATACTATCCTACATTTCAAAAGCTTTCACACTAGGGCGACACATAGATCTATTCCCATAGGTGAAATGTTACGCGCTAAACGCAACTATAGCAATACTGAATCTTTCCATAGGGAAGTTTTAGATATTAACAATCGTTTGTCAATACGAGGTTATCCTAAAGGGATCTTGGATAGAGCCTATAATATAGCTGTTGAAAAAAATAGGGGCAACTTACTCACAGATAAAAATAAAAACAAAAACAACAAATATCATAGACAAAAATGCCCCACCTTGGTACTCGAACATAGTAGACAATTTAATACCATAAAAAACATCATAAACAAATATCTACCTATACTTCGTGAGGACGATATATTAAATAATGTTCTTTCTGAAGGATTCCGCATTGTATCACGCAGAGCTAAAACATTGGGGGATTCTTTGACCTCAAATGTTTTTCATACTGTTAAAAAACAACCTACCTGGCTTAATTACAAAGGGTTTTACAGATGTGGCACAAATCCTTGCCGCACTTGCAGCTTTGCTTTGGAATGCAAGGAATTTACTAATTCTGATGAAACAAAAAAATTTAAGATTGGGTAATTACATAATGTAATTCTCACCAAAAACTTTAGGGTTCTATGTCAAGAGGTAACCTATTAAAATTTTGGGGAGCACTCCCAGAAAAAAAAAACAGGTTTTTGGAGCACCTCAAATTTTAATTTTTACATCAACAGAATAAACAAATTTCCAAACACTTCATACAAATTCAAAAATTGCAAAGTAGACATCTTAAACTATTTTGGGAAATTTAAAGACTCCCCCATGTTTTAGTAGGGGTGGGACATGGAGCATATCCAGAGACGGGAAGCCTATTGGGTTACTAACTAGATACAGCGTACCAAATGGGTTAAAAACCCGCGCAAGAAATTTTTACATTTTTGAATTGTTACTAGATCAAGCTTATTTTTAAATGAACATTACAAAATTCCCTTATTCAAAAAATTCATATTCAACAATAATTTTGTTTTTAAATTCCCAAACTGTTGCAAAGCATCTAAACAATGACATAAATTATTAAATTTTCATAATTCTAGGGCAAAATACATATTTTCTGTTTTTTATTTCTATGTTCCCATCCTTTTTGGGTGCATGACCCACCTTATATATAACTATTCTGGCACTTCAACCAGTAAAATTTTTATTCTCTACATTATTTGCAGTACCTCACATTTTTTTTTTTGTTGTTTTTGTCATTTTCTGTGCGCCCCCATCTGTGCCATGCGGCGGGATCGGCTTTCCCCACCATATTTACCCTCTTTTTTTTCCAACTGCGCATGACCGGGAAACTCTCATTAAGTCTTTCCCCTTCCGTTTTAAAACGCGGCGGGGGTTTAGCGTCTTTCCCCATGGGAATGGGCCCTTGTAGATTCAATTTAATCTAATTTAATTGCTTATGTGCGTGGGTGTGTTCACTGTAAAATGGATGGGGGTCATTTTGCATATCGTCGCTATGAGTAAGGGACACTTCTTTTACGCCCAAAAAGCTTAGCGCTTTTTCACTGCAAACTCCCTGCTTAACCACTGCCCTTTTGGTTGCATATTGGTGATGCTTTTTCTTTTTTTCCCAATTTTATGGAAAACCCAAAAAAATTTGTTATGTTTTTTAAAGGGAAAAAACCTATGCTGCGGATACCCCCCTTTCCTTTTTTTTCAATTACCCGCCGTTTCATGGGAAAGAGCATCCTTCATTGCTTGGGGAAAACAAGCAGATGAAGGCTGGCCCCTCTTAAATTGCATCCCTATACTATATACAGGGGGACCCAGGTTAAGCACATGCTCCATATCACTATTTAAAAAAACCCCAGGTTATACCAGATGCTCCAAATCACTAATACAGGAGAGGCCCAGGTTATACCACATGCTCAATATCACATAAACAGGATCCCCCGATTATACCACAAGCTCCAAGACTATAACGAATCCCCAGCTTTTACCCCCATGCT
>JAODAL010040254.1:0-37079 GCA_025379985.1 Phyllomedusa bahiana
ATGGAGGGATAATGGGCAGTTGGTGTTAAAAGATGATGAGGAAAGGGATAATGGACATGATTGGTAATAAAAGATAGATGATGGAGTGAAATGGCTATGGTGGTAATAATGATGATGATGATGATGGAGGTGATAATGGGCATGATGGTGGTAATAATAATAATGATGATGATGGAGGTGATAATGGGCATGATGGTGGTAATAATAATAATGATGGTAAATGGACTCTTTCTGATTTCTTGCAGACGTCATTACTCCGAATGGTTTAAATATAAAGAAGTTCTCCGCGATGCACGAATTCCAGAACCTGCACTCCCTGTACAAGTCCCGGATCCAGGAATTCATCCGCGGACACTTCTACGGGTACAGACACCAACCTGAACTTATAGCAGCGCCTTATCCTCCAGTCACATCCAGAGCTGCAGTCACTATTCTGCTGTTACATCCTGTCTCATCCTCCAGTCACCTCCAGAGCTGCAGTCACTATTCTGCTGTTACATCCTGTCTTATCCTCCAGTCACATCCAGAGCTGCAGTCACTATTCTGCTGTTACATCCTGTCTTATACTCCAGTCACATCCAGAGCTGCAGTCACTATTCTGCTGTTACATCAGGTCTTATCCTCCAGTCACCTCCAGAGCTGCACTCACTATTCCACTGTTACATCCTGTGACTGCAGCTCGGGATGTGACTGGAGGAAAATAAAGGATGAAACAGCAGAATGTGACTGCAGCTCTGGATGTGACTGGAGGATAAGACAGGATGTTACAGCAGAATAGTGACTGCATCTCTGGATGTGACTGGAGGATAAGACAGGATGTACCAGCTGATTAGTGACTGCAGCTCTGGATGTGACTGGAGGATAAGACAGGATGTAACAGCAGAATAGTGACTGCAGCTCTGGAATTGACTGGAGGATAAGACAATGTAACAGCAGAATAGTGACTGCAGCTCTAGATGTGACTGGACGATAAGACAGGATGTAACAGCAGAATAGTGACTGCAGCTCTGGATGTGGACTGGAGCGATAAGACAGGATGTAACCGCAGAATTGTGACTGCAGCTCTGGAGGTGACTGGAGGATAAAACAGGATGTAACAGCAGAATAGTGACTGCAGCTCTGGATGTGGCTGACTTGGTTCGGTCTGTATTGATTGTGACCCGCACATCAGGATTGGACTTAACCTTGACAAGACCCTGTTTTTCTTCATCGCTGGTCGTTATGAATATTCAAATAAAGGAGCCGACATATTCCTGGAATCTCTGAGCCGACTGAACTTCCTGCTGCGGGTAAAGATATTATTATAATTCTAAGTCAGGAGGTTTCATTATAGTGTGTTATATTCAGTGATGTCATCATAGGGGCGGGGCTGTGACCACCTCTCAGTGATGTCAATACAGGGGCGGGGCTGTGACCACCTCTCAGTGATGTCATACAGGGGCGGGGCTGTGACCACCTCTCA
Source organism: Phyllomedusa bahiana (assembly GCA_025379985.1). NCBI lineage: Eukaryota > Metazoa > Chordata > Amphibia > Anura > Hylidae > Phyllomedusa > Phyllomedusa bahiana. The sequence goes on from JAODAL010040254.1 coordinate 1,463, forward strand.
GTGATGTCAGTACAGGGGCGGGGCTGTGACCACCTCTCAGTGATGTCAGTACAGGGGCGGGGCTGTGACCACCTCTCAGTGATGTCAGTATAGGGGGCGGGGCTGTGACCTCCTCTCAGTGATGTTCGGGGCGGGGCTGTGACCACCTCTCAGTGATGTCAGTACAGGGGGGGGCTGTGACACCTCTCAGTGACGTTGTACAGGGGGGCGGGGCTGTGACCACCTCTCAGTGATGTCAGTACAGGAGGAGGGGCTGTGACAACCTATCAGTGATGTCAAGTGTACAGGGGTGTGGGCGCTGTGACAACTCTCAGTATGACAGTTAGTATCAGGGGGCGGGGCTGTGACCACCTTCTCATTGTAGATGTCAAGTACATGATGGCGGGGCATGTGACCACCATCTCAGTGATGTCAGTACAGGGGGGGGCTGTGACCTCCTCTCAGTGATGTCAGTACAGGGGGCGGGGCTGTGCCATCTCTCAGTGAGTAGTACAGGGGGCGGGCTGTGACCACCTCTCAGTGATGTAAGTACAGGGGCGGGGCTGTGACCACCTCTCAGTGATGTCAGTACAGGGGCGCGGGCTGTGACCACCTCTCTGATGTCAGTTAGAGGCGGGGCTGTGACCACCTCTCAGTGATGTCAGTACAGGGGGCGGGGCTGTGACCACCTCTCAGTGATGTCAGTACAGGGGTTGGGGCTGTGACTTCCTCTCAGTGATGTCAGGGGGTGGGGCTGTGGCCACCTCTCGTAATGTCAGTACAGGGGTGGGCTACCCCACCTCTCGTGATTCAGGTGGGTGTACCACCTCTCAGTGATGTCAGTACAGGGGCGGGCTGTGACCACCTCTCAGTGATGTCAGTACAGGGGGCGGGGCTGTGTACCACCTCTCAGTGATGTCAGTCAGGGGGCGGGCTGTGACCACCTCTCAGTGATGTCAGTACAGGGGGCGGGGCTGTGAACCTCTCGTGATGTCAGTACAGGCGCTGTGAACCTCTCAGTGATGTCAGTACAGGGGGCCGGGCTGTGACCACCTCTCAGTGACGTTAGTACAGGGGGCGTGGCTGTGACTACCTCTCAGTGATGTCAGTACAGGGGCGGGGCTGTGACTACCTCTCAGACATGCTTTAGGGACGGTTGTCCTGTCTCTTGTGTCAGGTCCACCGCAGCGACGTCACGGTCGTGGTTTTCTTTATTATGCCAACCAAGACGAACAACTTCAATGTGGAGACACTGAAGGGTCAGGCGGTGAGGAAGCAGCTGTGGTGAGTGCATGCTTGGGGTCACCTGTGGGGGGCGCTCCTCTGCTTTGTAACGGGGTACTATAAGACTCTGTGTGTTTCGGGGACACGGCTCACACTGTGAAGGAGAAGTTTGGGAAGAAGTTGTATGAAGCTCTGCTGAGGTCAGTGTCTCAGTTATACACAGGATGAGGAGCCATATGGTGGAGGTGATACATAACATATTATCTCTCGTCAGGGGGGAAACACCTGATCTGAACAAGATTCTGGACCGGGACGACCTGACCCTCATGAAGAGGGCGATATTCTCCACACAGGTACAAAACCTCACCAAACTGCAGCCAAATGTGCCACATATAACAGCTCTATACAATGTAGATGACCATACAGAGCACATATAACAGCTCTATACAATGTATATGACCATACACTGCACATATAACAGCTCTATACAATGTAGATGACCATACAGTGCACATATAACAGCTCTACACAATGTAGATGACCATACAGTGCACATATAACAGCTCTATACAATGTAGATGACCATACACTGCACATATAACAGCTCTATACAATGTAGATGACCATACAGTGCACATATAGCAGCTCTATACAATGTATATGACCATATACTGCACATATAACAGCTCTATATAATGTAGATGAACATACAGTGCACATGTAACAGCTCTATACAATGTAGATGACGATACAGAGCACATATAACAGCTCTATACAATGTAGATAACCATACCATGCACATATAACCGCTCTATACAATGTAGATGACCATACAGTGCACATGTAACAGCTCTATACAATGTAGATGACCATACAGTGCACAAGTAACAGCTCTATACAATGTAGATGACCATACAGTGCTCATATAACAGCTCTATACAATGTAGATAAGCCATAAAGTACACATATAACAGCTCTATACAGTGTAGATGACCATACAGTGCACATGTAACAGCTCTATACAATGTAGATGACCATACAGTGCACATGTAACAGCTCTATACAATGTAGATAACCATACCATGCACATATAAGAGCTCTATACAATGTAGATGACCATACAGAGCACATATAACAGCTCTATACAATGTAGATGACCATACAGTGCACATATAACAGCTCTATACAATGTAGATGACCATACACTGCACATATAACAGCTCTATACAATGTAGATGACCATACAGTGCACATATAACAGCTCTATACAATGTAGATGACCATACACTGCACATATAACAGCTCTATACAATGTAGATGACCATACAGTGCACATATAACAGCTCTATACAATGTAGATGACCATACAGTGCACATATAACAGCTCTATACAATGTAGATGACCATACAGTGCACATATAACAGCTCTATACAATGTAGATGACCATACAGTGCACATATAACAGCTCTATACAATGTAGATGACCATACAGTGCACATATAACAGCTCTATACAATGTAGATGACCATACACTGCACATATAACAACTCTATACAATGTAGATGACCATACAGTGCACATATATAACAGCTCTATACAATGTAGATGAGCCATACAGTGCACATATAACAGCTCTATACAATGTAGATGACCGTACAGTGCACATATAATAGCTCTATACAATGTAGATGACCATACAGTGCACATATAACAGCTCTATACAATGTAGATGACCATACAGCGCACATATAACAGCTCTATACAGTGTAGATGACCATACACTGCACATATAACAGCTCTATACAATGTAGATGACCATACAGTGCACATATAACAGCTCTTCACAATGTAGATGACCATACAGTGCACATATAACAGCTTTTATACATGTAGATTTACCATACAGCGCAACATATAACAGCTATATACAGTGTAGATAAGCCATAAAAGTGCACATAAAAACAAGCTCTAACAAAGTAGATGACCATACACTGCACATATAACAGCTCTATACATGTAGATGACCATACAGTGCACATATAACAGCTCTATACAATTTTAGATGACCATACACTGCACATATAACGCTCTTTACAATGTAGATGACCATACAGTGCACAAGTAACAGCTCTAACAATGTTAGCTAACCTACGGTGCACATATAACAGCTCTATACATGTAGAGGACCATACACTGCACAATAACAGCTCTATACAATGTAGTGACCATTACAGTGCACATATAACAGCTCTATACAATTAGATGACCATAAAAATGCACAATAACAGTCTAAAAATGTAAGACCATCCCCGGGACATATAACAGTCTTACAATTTGTGACCATAAATGACATATAACACTCTAACAAAGTAATGACCTAAGGACTATAACGCCTATACATGTGATGACCATAATGCACATATAAAAAGGGTCAACAAGTAGATGACCAACAGTACAATAAAGCCTATACCCTGTAGATGACCAACAGTTCACCCAATAAATTTTAAAAAATGAGATGACCATCAAAATAAAAGCTCTATACAAAGTAATAAACCCTAACGGACATATAAACTCTAACATGTAAACCCATACAAGAAAATTAAGTTTATACAATTTTGATTCTCATCACAATAAAATTTAAAAAAAAGGGGGGGGGGGAAAATAAAAAAATGGGGGGTAAATAATAAAGGTTTTAAAAAATTTTTTTTGTTTTTGGGGTTTTTTTTTATTGGGGTTTAAAATTTTTTTTTTGTTTTTTGGTTAAACCCAAAAAAAAGATTAAAAAAGAAAAGTTAATGTAATAAAAATGTTTTAGGGTTGAAGGGAAAAAACCCTTTTGACCTATGCGGGAATAAAGTCTCAGAGTCTATTGGGGATTTATAGGGTCCGCAAGGGTTATTAAAATGAGGGTCCCCGTGGTCTGTGTTTGATGAGGGTCCTAAGGTTTTGTGGGGTGATAGGGGCCGCAGTTCTTTTTGGGGGGATATCCGCATGGTCTATGTGGAATGAGGGGCCCATGTCTATTGGGAATATGAGGGTCCCAGTGATCTATGTGGGATGATGAGGGTTCAAGGTCTACTTATATGAAGGTCCGCATGATCAGTATTTAAAAGGGTCCTCAGAGCTATGTAATGGAGGCTGCATGGCTATGTATATGAGGGTCCGCAGTGGTCTATGTTTATATGAAAGGGGCCCAGTGGCTATGTAAATGATGAGGCCTCAAAATCATGTGGGGGATAGGGGGGTTTTCCCCAGGGTCTAGGGGATATAGGGGGCCCAGTGGTCATGTAAATATGAGGGCCCGGGCCCCATTTATGTTGAGGGTCCGCATGGGGCTATTGGGGGGGGTGAATCCGCTTGGGCTATTTGGGTGTTAGGGGCCCATGGTCTATGTGTAAAAGATGAGGGCCCAGTTATCATGTGGGAATGGGGGCTCAGTTTATGTTTGGATTTTTGGTCCCAGTCCATTTAAATGGGGATATGAGGGTTCGGGGTCTATTTGGAGTTAGGGGTCCCAGTGGCATTGGGTTAAAAAGGGCGCAGGTTAGTGGGTGAAAGGGGTCCCGTGGTCAGGGGTTTGGGGGTCCCCAGGGTTTATGTGGGTTTTTGGGGCCCAGTGGTTTTTTGGGGGTTAGGGTCCGCGGGTCTGTGTGGGGTGATGAGGGGGCCGAGGTTTATGTGGGATGTTGGGGTTCGCGTGGCTGTGTGGGGGTGATGAGGGTCAGCAGTGTTATGTGGGATGTTGGGTTTCCCAAGGGGCTATGTGGGATGATGAGGGTCCCAGGTCTTGTGGGATGATGAGGGTCCTCAGAGGTCTATGTGGGATGTTGAGGGTCCTCAGAGGTCTATTTGGGATGATGAGGGTCCGCAGTGGTCTCTGTGGGATGTTGGGGGTCCGCAGTGGTCTATGTTGGATGTTGAGGGTCCGCAGTGGTCTATGTGGGATGATGAGGGTCCGCAGTGGTCTATGTGGGATGTTGAGGGTCCGCAGTGGTCTATGTGGGATGTTGAGGGTCCGCAGTGGTATATTTGGGTTGTTGAGGGTCCGCTGAGGTCTGTGTGGGATGATGAGGGTCCGCAGTGGTCTATGTGGGATGATGAGGGTCCGCAGTGGTCTATGTGGGATGTTGGGGTTCTGCAGTGGTCTATGTGGGATGTTGAGGGTCTGCAGGGGTCTATGTGGGATGATGAGGGTCCTCAGAGGTCTATATGGGATGATGAGGGTCCTCAGAGGTCTATGTGGGATGTTGAGGGTCCTCAGAGGTCTATTTGGGATGATGAGGGTCCGCAGTGGTCTCTGTGGGATGTTGGGGGTCCCCAGTGGTCTATGTTGGATGTTGAGGGTCCGCAGTGGTCTATGTAGGATGTTGAGGGTCCGCAGTGGTCTATGTGGGATGTTGTGGGTCCGCGTGGTCTTGTGGGTTGTTGAGGGTCCGCAGTGGTATATTTGGGTTGTTGAGCGTCCGCAGTGGTATATTTGGGTTGTTGAGGGTCCGCAGAGGTCTGTGTGGGATGATGAGGGTCCGCAGTTGTCTATGTGGGATGATGAGGGTCCGCAGTGGTCAATGTGGGATGTTGGGGTTCTGCAGGGGTCTATGTGGGATGTTGAGGGTCTGCAGGGGTCTATGTGGGATGATGAGGGTCCGCAGTGGTCTATGTGGGATGTTGGGGGTCCGCAGTGGTCTATGTTGGATGTTGAGGGTCCGCAGTGGTCTATGTAGGATGTTGAGGGTCCGCAGTGGTCTATGTGGGTTGTTGGGGTTCCGCAGTGGTCTATGTGGGTTGTTGAGGGTCCGCAGTGGTATATTTGGGTTGTTGAGCGTCCGCAGTGGTATATTTGGGTTGTTGAGGGTCCGCAGAGGTCTGTGTGGGATGATGAGGGTCCGCAGTGGTCTATGTGGGATGATGAGGGTCCGCAGTGGTCTATGTGGGATGTTGAGGGTCTGCAGTGGTCTATGTGGGATGATGAGGGTCCGCAGTGGTCTATGTGGGATGATGAGGGTCCGCAGTGGTATATTTGGGTTGTTGAGGGTCCGCAGTGGTCTATGTGGGATGATGAGGGTCCGCAGAGGTCTGTGTGGGATGATGAGGGTCTGCATTGATCTATGTGGGATGATGAGGGTCAGTAGTGGTCTATGAGGGATGATGAGGGTCCGCGGAGGTCTGTGTGGGATGATGAGGGTCCGCGGAGGTCTGTGTGGGATGATGAGGGTCTGCAGTGGTCTGTGTGGGATGATGAGGGTCCGCAGTGCTCTATGTGGGATGATGAGGGTCCGCAGAGGTCTACGTGGGATGTTGGGGTTCCGCAGTGGCATATTTGGGATGATGAGGTTCCTCAGAGGTTTATGTGGGATGTTGGGGTTCCGCAGTGGTCTACGTGGGATTTTGGGGGTCCGCAGTGGTCTATGTGGGATGATGAGGGTCCTCAGAGGTCTATGTGGGATGTTGGGGGTCCGCAGTGGTATATTTGGGATGATGAGGGTCCGCAGTGGTCTATGTGGGATGTTGGAGTTCCGCAGTGGTCTATTTGGGATGATGAGGGTCCGCAGTGGTATATTTGGGTTGTTGAGGGTCCGCAGTGGTCTATGTGGGATGATGAGGCTCCTCAGAGGTCTGTGTGGGATGATGAGAGTCCGCAGTGGTATTTGGGTTGTTGAGGGTCCACAGTGGTATATTTGGGTTGTTGAGGGTCCGCAGTGTCTACGTGGGTTGTTGAGAGTCCGCAGTGGTATATTTGGGTTGTTGAGGGTCCGACGTGGTCTTTGTGGGATGATGAGGGTCCGACGTGGTCTATGTGGGATGATGAGGGTCCGCAGTGGTATGTTTGGGTTGTTGAGGGTCCGCTGAGGTCTGTGTGGGATGATGAGGGTCCGCAGTGGTATATTTGGGTTAATGAGGGTCCGCAGAGGTCTGGGTGGGATGTTGAGGGTCCGCAGTGGTCTATGTTGGATGTTGAGGGTCTGCAGTGGTATATTTGGGTTGTTGAGGGTCCGCAGAGGTCTGTGTGGGATGTTGGGGGTCCGCAGTGGTCTATTTGGGTTGTTGAGGGTCCGCAGTGGTCTATGTTGGATGTTGAGGGTCCGCAGTGGTATATTTGGGTTGTTGAGGGTCCGCAGAGGTCTGTGTGGGATGATGAGGGTCCGCAGTGGTATATTTGGGTTAATGAGGGTCCGCAGAGGTCTGTGTGGGATGTTGGGGGTCCGCAGTGGTCTATTTGGGTTGTTGAGGGTCCGCTGAGGTCTGTGTGGGATGTTGAGGGTCCGCAGTGGTCTATTTGGGTTGTTGAGGGTCTGCAGTGGTATATTTGGGTTAATGAGGGTCCGCAGAGGTCTGGGTGGGTTGTTGAGGGTCCGCAGTGGTATATTTGGGTTGTTGAGGGTCCGCAGAGGTCTATTTGGGTTGTTGAGGGTCCGCTGAGGTCTGTGTGGGATGATGAGGGTCTTCAGTGGTATATTTGGGTTGTTGAGGGTCTGCAGTGGTCTATGTGGGATGATGAGGGTCTGCAGTGGTCTATGTTGGATGATGAGGTTCCGCAGTGGTCATATTTGGTTGTTTCGAGGGTCCGTGAGGGTCTGTGTGGATGATGTGGGTCGCATTGGTTATTTTTGGGGTATTGAGGGGACGCAGAGATCTATGTGGGGATTTGGGGTATTTTCGCAGAGTGGTATATGTGGGGATGTTGGGGAGTCCGCTGATGGTCTATGTTGGATGTTAAGGGGTTCTGCAGGTGGGTCTATGTGGGGATGATGAGGGTCTGCAGTGGTCTATGTGGAGATGATTGAGGGTCTGCAATGTGGTTATATTTGCGTGGGGGGTTTGTGGGTTTTTCGTTTTTGTTTATGTTGATGGTACTTGTTTCTTTTTACTCTGTCTCCTCCGAGGGGTTTATCCCTCGTTGTTGGTCGATGTTTGGTTGTTGTTCTTCTGATACCTGATTCTCTTTTTTGGTTCGGGTCCTTTATTTTTTTGTGTTCGGTTAAGGTGTGTCCTCGAGCAGGTTTTCGAATTTTCTGCTGTAGGTGTCTTGTTTGGGGCCGCCATTTTCTATTCTTATTGGACTGTACCCCCGCAGTGGTCCTGTATTTTGGATATCTTTTTGCCTAGTTCTTTTTGATTGGGTTGTCGACCTTCTGCAACGATCCCGGTCTGCTAATGTGGCGTCAGTTATTCGTTGTGTTGGTTTCGATTCTTTCCACGGCATTTGTGTTCCTATTTTTTTGGTGTTTGAGTTTTGCGATGGGGTTTTGCTCCCGCGTATTAGGTTATGTCTGGAGTGTTGAGGGTGCTGCTCTAGTACCTCGTTTCCAGGGGTATTATTATTTGGGTGCTGTTTGAGGGGTTTCCCGTCTCCTCGTTGTTTTTGCTCTCTATTTAGGTTTTACTGCCTCGTGGGGCGTTACCGTCTGACGGTGTATGATCTTCGTTGTGGGTTCATCTTTTTTCTTGTCAGTCTTTTCCTTTTTCGATTCTTCTCTTTCGCTCGCCATAGTTGGTCTCTATTTGGGTTGTATGAGGGTCGCTTAATCTTCTATCTTGATGCGGAGGGATTCTTTCTTTTTTGGTTCGTTCATTTTCACGTTGAGGTGATTTCTCGGTCTCTCGCAGTGGCTACTTTTATTTTGGTTGTCTGATGAGTTGATGGTTTTTCCCGTAAGTGCGACAGTCTATTCTGGGTAGTTTATATTGGGGGTCGGTTTGTTTCTTGTTTGAGGGCTGCTTTACCGCGTTTGTCGAAGTTGGGCATTTCATTGAGGTTGTTGAGGCTATTGTTTCGTTTCCGCTTCCAGTCTGGTGAGTTATATTTGGTTCGTTTTTTCGTTATTTTTTTCGTATGGCTCTACTGGCGTCGCTGAGCGCGTGTTTGTTGCTGATTTTTTGTTTGGGTTGTCTTCGTTTGAGGCGTCTTCCGGCTTTCTATGATGGTATAGTTGTTTGTGCGCGTTTCCGTTGAGGTCTGTCCGCTTCAGTGGTGGGGTCATATTTTTGCGTTCTTCAAGAATGGTTGAGGTGAATACAATATGTCGATCGTTCTGTAATCCTCTACGCGTCGATAAGCGACGCGAACCGCACTTCTAGGGTCTATTAATCGCAGTCTTCGGGTTCATGTTGATGCCCGGTTGCCTTGCTTCCTTAGTTTTGTATTGAAGGATTTCTTCGTTTGTTTCCCGCACGTGGCATCTTGTTGCTTAATTTGGCTTATTTTTTGTACTTAGATGGCGTATTTTTTCTTGTTTTTCAACTTTTCCGGCCGCTACCTTTCTTGTCCAAGTGGATTTATATTCTGAGTTTTTGTTTTAGCTTAGATTTCGGTCTTGTGTTCCGCTCTCGTTTTTTCCATTTCGTTCCAGTTGGTTTTTATATATTGTGGCGTGTTTTTCTGATTACGGTGTGTAAGTTCTTTTTGTGATCGGTTCTGTGGCTGGGCATGCTCTTTCTTTTGTGTTCTCTTTGACGGGCTTTTCGTTTACTTTGATTCTGCCCCATTTGTGTTTTTCTCTCGCGCATGGTCGAGGTTTTGTGCATCGTGCGAGATTGGTTGGTGGGCCTTGTCTGTGTATGTGGCATCTGTACTTTTCCATGGGTGGTGGATGCTTCTCGACGTTGTCGCAGTTACTCTTCTATGAATCTTGCCTCGTGTTGGTCCTCGACGTCCACTTGACTATTGAGGGAGCTTAGTAGCCCGTTTGTTTGCGGGTTTTGTTCTGCTCACTCTTGTTTTGTTGGGAACTGAGGGTGTTTGACTTTGCCTCCCATCGTTCAGCGTTCTGTATGCAGTAGCCTTCTATGTTTGGTGTCCCAGTTTTGGATGTACCGACTCCATGCGTTCCTGCATTTAGCGTCTTGACTGTGCAGTGTATCCTAATTATCGCTTGCTGGAACACATGGTCCTTTGGATTCCACTGGTGAGTTACTGGCAAGGACGGGTGGTGACTTATTATTCGATGGGTGGGTGGTTTATCGGTGTTCGTGGTACGGAGTTTGTATTGCGGCATGGTGGTATATGTTTGGCTTATTGTGCTTCTTTCGGTCTATTTCGATTGTAATAGGACCCATTATTCTGGCGCTCGTTTCTGATTCTTGTGTAGGTATTAGATGCTTAATCCGAGTGTTCTTTCTTTTTGATTTTGCGCTTCGTTCTTTTGTTCTCTGCGGTATTATAATCCTGGTAGGTGTTACCCGGTCCTGTGGTTATATATAACTCTGTGTGTTCGCTAGTTTTTTGGTTCTGGTTTATACTCCTGGGTTGGTGGAATGTTTGGCTCCTTGGTATATATTTTTCTCTGGTGGCATGTTGTTCTGTGGATTCTATATTTCGCTCGTACTGTTCTGTTGTTGCGCCTTCTCGAGTGTTTTTGGATCGTCCCTCGGGTTTTTATACTCTGTCGTCGGCACAGTCGGAATTTTTTCTCTCTCAGTTTTTTAGCGTTAGCTGCTGGGTTTACTACTCATGACGTGCTGTTTTGCGGGTAGGGTTCATCATGTGGTATTCGTATTTCCTCCGCGTTTCTTTGTGTGGTGTGGTCCTGGGTATTTACTCCTCTGTTTTAGCCTTTCTTGAATGTCGCGTCGCGTTGTAGTCGTTTATTTTTTTCTTCTTGGTCTTTGTGGTTTTTAGTCTTATCATGGTGCTGTGGTTCGCTTTGTAGTTTTGGTCTCATGGGTGTTTTGGTATACTACTGCCTTGGTGGGCTTTCTTGTTTTAGTCGCGTTTGTGTTAGGTTGTGCGGGTGTTACGGTAGTCGATTATGTCTCGAGAGGGGGAGGGGATTTTGGTCTCGGTGGGTATACGTTTCTATTACTGTGTTTATCGGCACTTGTCGTCGTGTTCTTGGTGCCCTGGTTATTTATTCGTCGGGTATTTATGCATTTTGCTTTTGTCCTGTGTTGAGCTTTCATAGCTTGCGTATATTTAGACAGCGCGGGCGGTCCGGGGGTGAGTTTCTCCCCGGTGGGGGGTGGTCTGTTCTGAGCTTATTTTACTCTGGTGGTTTCAGCTGCCCGGGGGGTCTGTGCCTCGGCGGTTATTGATTATTCTGCTCGTGATTGCTGGTAGTTTCGCCACTTCGTGGGAAGGTATTTCTTATGTATCAGGGTTCTCTTTACTGCCGGGGGCTTCGAATTTTCCTCACTGTGTTTCGGCGCGCGGTTATGCGGTCTCTGGCTGTAGAGTCGTCTGGCCTTTGTCGAGTCGGTCTGGTATCTTTTTTCGGTGTCTTTCTGGTTTTCTTCCCCTGGGGTAGAATACTCCCTCCGGTATGCTATCGTTGTTCGGGGATCGTTGGTTCCGTGGGTTTTTCATATATGAATCCCTGTGTTGGCTGACTTGGTTTTTCTTTATCGTAGTGTGGACTCTAGTGTTTTATGTATCGGCGTCCTTGTTGGTTTAACTACTTTCCTTGCGTGGGTGGTGCCAGTTGTTCCTAGTTAAGTTCCGGTATATACTCCTGGTAGGGCAGGTTTTTACTCGTGGTCTCCTATTTTTCGCCTCTTCTACGTCTGGTGTTTAATTGGTTACTCCTGCCGTGTGTGGTCTTTATTTTGGGTCCTGGGTTATTTATTATCTCCTGATTTGTTTGTGGGTGCTTGTGCTTTCGGTTTTTGGCTTATACTGCTCGTTCTCTGGGATAACTATTTCACTACCTGCCGAGGGGCAGTACGCGTTCTCTTGGGCTTTTTATACTCCTGCCGCTCTGTCTTGGGCGCAGTCGTTTCTTGCGTGCTGGGTATCTGTTGTACTCATTGGTCCTGTGTGGTCGTTGGCTCTGCCTCCTGGTTCCATCGGTATTTATACTTTCCTGTTTACCACCTTTTTTCTTGTGGCGTTTTGCCGCTTCGCGTCTTGATCCTATGGTTTCTCGCTTGTATTATTTTCCTGGATTGGTTCTATATAGAGAGCTTCGCACCTTGCGTGGGCGTAGTTGTGGTCGCGTTGCCGGTATATTATCCGGATGCGTGGTGCGGTGGAGTCCTCTCCCTGGGTAGATACGTCATCTGTAGTGGGTCGCGGTTGGTCCTGGGTATATGATATTCCCTGGTGGGTGGTTCTGAGAGTGTTTTTTCAGGTCCTGGGTTTATACTCCTGTGTCTGTCTCTTTGCGCCCATCTTGTGGCTTGGTTGTCTCCTGGTTTTTCTATTACTCCTTGGGTGGGCAGTAGTCTCTATGTGGGTTTTGGTGTATCTTTACTTGTCCTTGTCCGTGGTCGTTGCTGTGCCGTCTTATGTTTGCGGTATATACTATGTTAATCTCCTTATTGGTGACGGTTATATGGTTCGGTGCCCGGTCTGCGGTATATACTTCATGCCAGTTGTTGTGTGTGTACGGATGTGTTCCCTGGAGGTTAATAGACCATCTGAGGTTTCGGTGGTTCTGTAGGGGTTGCGTCGACTTGCCGACATGAGTGGTTCGTAATTATACTCTATGCGCCGTGGGCTCTAGTGGGTTTGTTCCTGGGGTATGATACTCCTGGTGCCGACGGTTGTGGTCTGGCGTGTTAGAGTAGCTGCTGGTATGTTATTTACTCTATCACGGTTGTTGGGTGGTTGGTCCTGCTGGGTTTTATTGCTCCGGGTGTGCACGGTCGGTAGGTCTCGATATTTTGGGTAATCTTTATTACCCTCCTCGATTATGAGAGGGTATTGGTACCTTTGGGCCTGGTTAAATATCACTCTGGTGGCGCGTGTCACGTTTCCGTTTTTCGGTGGTTCTTTCGCGTATATTTTTTTTCGGCATTATTCTTTCTCGGTTGTTGTATTCGTCATGGTGTCTCGTTTATACTCCTGTTGGATTCGGTGGTGCGCGTTCAGTGGTTGTCGCTGGGACTTTGGACTTCTGACTTGTTTGGGCCGGTTGGTTCATTGTGGTTGTTTCGTATGTGCTATGACTCTGGTGGGTTTTGGTACTCGTTTTTTTTGCTTGCTGTGGGTATGTACTCTATTTGCCGGCCTTTGCTCCTGATTTTATTCACTGAGTTCCGTTGTCCCTCTTCTTGGTCGGACTGTAGACGTCGCTTTTTGGTCCTTATTCGGTACGCCTGGTGGGCTTTAATTATACTCCCTTTCCCGCCTCGGTGGTGTCAGTGGTTCTGGGTTTATACTTCCGGCTGAGGGTTGTTGGTCTGTGTATTCCATTCTTGGTGGGGGGTTCTGGGTTTATATCTCCTTTGGTGGTGGTTGTGTCTGGCGTTATATCTGGTGGGGATGGGTACTGGGGTTTTACACCTCCTCGGTGGGCGGGTTCCTGGGTTAATATACGCCTGGTGGAGGTTGTCCTGGGTATTTTATCGTCCTGTGGGGTTGGTCCTGGTTATATACTCATGAGTGGGCCGGGAGTCCTGGTATTACTCCTGGTGGGTGGTGGTCCTGGGTATTTTACTCTGGTGGTGAGTCCTGGAGATTTATCCTGGTGGGCACTGTGGTCCTGGGTATATACGCGCGGTTGGGGGAGGGTTGGCTTGGGGTTGATACCTCCGGGTGGGGGTGGGCCAGGGGTATTTTACTCCAGGTCGGGGGTAGGTTCTGGGTAATATTACTCGAGCTGGTGGGGCGGTAGATTCCTGGGTATATTGTCTGGTGGGAGTGTCCTTGGGTATATTATCATGGTGGGTTGCTCACTCGTGGTCTGGGTATATACTCCTGGTGGGTGGTGGTTGGGTATGTTTGCTCGCTCCTGGTGGGCGGTGGTCTGGGTTATATACTCATGAGTGGCAGGTTGGTTCGTCTGGGTATATACTCCTGGTGGGGGCGGTTGTCCTGGGTATATACTCCTGGTGGGCGGTGGTCCTGGGTTACTAATCTGGTGGGGGTGGTCCTGGGTTATATGTCTGGTGGGGTTGGCCCTTGGTTTATACTCCTGGTGGGGGATGGTCCTGGGTATATATCTGGTTTGGAGTCGAGGTTGTTCTGGGTTGATACCCTGGTGGGGGTTGGTCAAGGGTATTATACTCCCTGGTGGGTGGTGGTCTGGGTTATATATTCTGGTGGGCAGTTGGGTCCTGGGGTATATATCTGGTGGGGGATGGTCCTGCTGGGTTTATAATTGCGTGGGCGGTTGTCCTGGGTATATACACCTGGTGGGCGGTGGTCCTGGTGTACTATGGGTTTATTTTATATAATCCATGGTGGGGTTCGCGTCCTGTGGTATTTACATCTGGTGGGCAGTGGTCCTGGGTATATACTCCTGGTGGGCGACGGGGTCTGGTATATTACTCTGGATGGGGGGTAGGTTTGTGGTATAAATCTGTGTGGCAGTGGTCCTGGGTATATACTCCTGGTGGGCGACGGTCCTGGGTATATACTCCTGGTGGGCGGTGGTCCTGGGTATAAACTCCTAGTGGGTGGTGATCCTGGGTATATACTCCTGGTGGGCGGTGTTCCTTGGTATATACTTCTGGTGGGCAGTGGTCCTGGGTTTATACTCCTGGTTGGGGTTGTTCCTGGGTATATACTCCTGGTGGGTGGTGGTCCTGGGTTTATACTCCTGGTGGGCGGTGGTCCTGGGTATATACTCCTGGTGGGCGACGGTCCTGGGTATATATTGGTGTGTTGGTTGGTCCTGGGTGATACTCTGGTGGGTTGTGGCCTGAGGTATTTACTCATGGTGGGCGGTTGTGGTCGTGGATGTTCCCTGGGGTATATAATCACTGCACCGGTGGGCTGGTTTTGGTGTCTGGCAGGTACTATTACTCTGGTGGGTTGTGGTTGGGTATATTTATTGGTGGGCGGTAGTCGTGGGTATATTACTTGGTGGTATGGTGGCTCCTGGGTATATTATCTGGTGGGCAGTTGGTGTGGGCTATGATTATTGGTGGGCTGGTGGGTAATGGGTAGATACTCCTGAGTGTGTGGTGTTCCTGGGTATATACTCCTGGTGGTGCGCGCGGGGATCCTGGGTATATATTCTGGTGGGCAGTGGTTGGGTATTATACTCTGGTGGGCCGGTGTGGTCCTGGGTAGATATCCTGGATGGAGCTGTTCTGTCGGTTCCTGGGTCTACTATCCTGGTTGGGCGGGTGGTCCTGGGTCATATACTCCTGCGTGGGGGTGTGTCTGTGTATCTACTCCTGCGTGGGCACGTGGTCGGGTATATCTCTGGTGGGATGGTTTTGGTCCTGGGTTATATAAGACTCCTGGGGTGTGGTGGGTCTGGGGTTTTATACATCTGGTGTGGGTATGGCCATGGGTTTTACTCAAGAGGTGGGGGTTATGTTTGGGACTATACTGCTGGTGGGGGTAGGTTCTGGGTAGTATTATATCTGGTCTGGGCAGTGAGGTCCTGGGTTTATATCTGGTGGGCAGTGGTCCTGGGTATATATCCTGGTGGGTGTTGGTCGCTGGCGTATTTGCTCCCCGGTGGGGGGTGTGGGCTTGGGTATATACTCTGGTGGGCAGTGGTTCGGAGCGTATATTACTCCTGGTTGGGGGCTGGTTGTCCTCGGGTATTATACTCTGGTGGGAGGTGGTCCTGGCGTTTTACTCTGGTGGGGTTGGTTCCTTGGGTATCTGCTCCCTGGTGGGGGTTGGTCCTGGGTTTTATATCCTGGTGGGGTTGGGTCATGGGTATTATATCCTGTGTGGTGTTAGTTCTAGGGTGTTTATACACTTGGAGGGGGTTGGTCGGGATATACTCGCTTGCGTGGGTGGTGGTCTGGGTACAATATCCTGGTGGGCGGGCAGTGGTCTGGGTATATGAGACTCCTGGGTGGGAGTGGTCTGGGTATAATAACTCTGTTGTGGGTGGTGTCTGTCGGTATATACCTCCTGGTGGGGTGGTGGTCCTGGGTATATATCACTGGTGGGGGTTAGGTCTGGGTATATATCTGGTGGGCAGTGGTCATGGTATTACTCCTGGTGGGGACGGTCTGTCGGTCCGGGGATATTATCTCTGGTGGGGGTGGGGCGGTGGTTCCTGGGTATAAAGACTCCTAGAGGTGGGGTGGTCTGGGCGTATATACTCCTGTGAGGGCGGTGTTCTTGGTATATACTTTTTGGTGGGCAGTGGTTGGGTTTATACTTCCTGGTTGGGGGTTGTTTCTTGTGGTATATACTCCTGGTGGCAGATGGGTTGGTCCTGGGTTTTTTTCCTTGGTGGTTGATGGTCTGTGGTATTATCTCTGTGTGGGCGGTGGTGCCTGGGTGATATATTCTGGTGGAATGGTTTGGTCTGGGTGATATACCTCCCTGGTGGGTTGTGGTCCTGGGTTATATACTCCTGCGTGGGCCGGTGGTCTGGGTATATACTCTGGTGGGCAGTCGGTCCTGGGTATTACTCTGGGTGGGGCGGTGATCCTGGGGTAGCTTATCTTCCTGGGTGTGTGGTGGTCCTGGGTATATACTCCTGCTGGGCGGTGGTCGTGGGATGTATACTCTCCGTGTGTAGGGCAGTGGTCCGTGTGGGTATTACTCATGGTGGGCTCGGTGGTCCTGGGTAGGGATACTTGATGTGGTCGGTGACGGTCCTGGGTATATACACCTGGTGGGCGGTGGTCCTGGGTATATACTTGGGGGCGCGGGTGGTTGTGGTATATACTCCTGGTGGGCTGTGGTCCTGGGTATATACTCCTGGTGGGCAGTGGTCCTGGGTATATACTCCTGGTGGGTGGTGGTCCTGGGTATAAACTCCTGGTGGGTGGTGGTCCTGGGTTAGATAACACTCCTGGCGCGGGTGGTGGGGTTCCTGGGTATTAGTACTCATGCGGGGCGGTGGTCCTGGGTATTACATGGTGGGTTTGATCCTGGGTATATACTCTGGTGGGCGGTCGGTGTTCCTGGGTATATACTCTGCGTGGCGGTTGGTTCTTGTGGTATATACTCTCTGGTGGGTGGTGGTTTGGTATATACATCGGTAGGGGCGGTGGTTGCCTGGGTATATACTTGGTGGGCGGTGGTCTGGGTTATATATAGACATCATGGTGTGTGGTTGGTCTGGGTATATATCCTGGTGGGAGGTGGTGGTCCTGGGTTATATACTCCTGGTGGGCAGTGGTCCTGGGTATATTGCTCCGGTGGGCGTGATGGTCCTGGGTATTTTTCCTGGTGGGGGTTGGTCCTGGGTATATACTCCTGGTGGTTGGTGGTCCTGGGTATATACTCCTGGTGGGTTGTGGTCCTGGTATAGACTCTGGTGGGCGGTGTGTTACCTGGGTTATATTACTCCTGGTGGGTTGTTGGTCACTGGTATACACTCGCTGGTGTGCGGTGGGTCCTGGGTATATACTTCCTGGTGGGCAGTTGGTCCTGGGTATGGTAAATACTCCTGCGTGGGGGGGTGGTCTGGTTGTACTATTACTCCTGGTGGGCGGTGGTCCTGGGTATATACTCCTGGTGGGCGGTGGTCCTGGGTATACACTCCTGGTTGGGGTTGGTCGTGGGTATATACTCCTGGTGGTGGCGTGTGGTCTGGGGTATTTATCCTTTTATAGTGGGTGGTTGGTTCCTTGGGTAATTTGCTCCTGTGTTGGGCCGGTGTGTCTGGGTATACACTCTGGTGGGCGTGTGGTCTGGTGTATATACTTCTGGTGGGCGGTGGTTCCTGGGGATATACTTCCTGGTGTGGGCGTGGTCTGGGTAGATACTCTGGTGGGACTGAGTGGTCTGGGTAGTGATACTCCTTGGTGGGTGGTGGTCCTGGGTTTATACTCCTGGTGGGGGTTGGTCCTGGGTATATACTCCTGGTGGGTGGTTCTGGGTTTATACTCCTGGTGGGCGGAGGTCCTGGATGTATTCTCCTCGTGGGCGGAGGTCCTGGGTAGATACTCCTGGTGGGCGGAGGTCCTGGATCTATACTCCTGGTGGGCGGGGGTGGTCCCGGGATGCCCCGGTGGGCCGGTCCTGGGTTTTACTCCCGGTGGGCGTGGGGGCCCGGGTAATATCCCTTGGGGGGCGGGTTCTGGGTATTTATCCTGGGTTTGGGGGTGGTCCTGGGTAATCTCCCGGGGGGGGTTGGTCCTGGGGGTATACCCTGGTGGGGGGGGTGGGGGGGTTTATCTCCTGGTGGGCTGTGGTCCTGGGTATAAACCCTGGGGCGGGGGTTTGGGTTTTATCTCTGGGGGGGGGTGGTCGGGTAAAACGTGGTGGGCGGTGGGTTTTGGGTTTTACTCCTGGGGGGGGTTTTGGGCCGGTTTTACTCCTGGTGGGCAGTGGTTCTGGGTATATACTCCTGGTTGGCGGTGGTCCTGGGTATATACTCCTGGTGGGGGTTGGTCCTGGGTATATACTCCTGGTGGGCGGTGGTCCGGGGTTTATACTCCTGGTGGGCTGTGGTCCTGGGTATAAACTCCTGGTGGGCGGTGGTTCTGGGTATATACTCCTGCTGGGCGGTGGTCCTGGGTATATACTCCTGGTGGGGGTTGGTCCTGGGTATATACTCCTGGTGGGCGGTGGTCCTGGGTATATACTCCTGGTGGGCGGTGGTTCTGGGTATATACTCCTGGTGGGCGGTGGTCCTGGGTATATACTCCTGGTGGGCGGTGGTCCTGGGTATATACTCCTGGTGGGGGTTGGTCCTGGGTATATACTCCTGGTGGGCGGTGGTCCTGGGTATATACTCCTGGTGGGCGGTGGTCCTGGGTATATACTCCTGGTGGGCGGTGGTCCTGGGTATATACTCCTGGTGGGCGGTGGTCCTGGGTATATACTCCTGGTGGGCGGTGGTCCTGGGTATATACTCCTGGTGGGCGGTGGTTCTTGTATAATACTCCTGTGGGAGTTGTTCCTGGGTTAAATACTCCGGTGGGGGGGGACGGGTGGTCCTGGGTATATACTCCTGGTGGGCGGTGGTTCTGGGTATATACTCCTGGTGGGCGGTGGTCCTGGGTATATACTCCTGGTGGGTGGTGGTCCTGGGTATATACTCCTGGTGGGCGGTGGTCCTGGGTATATACACCTGGTGGGCGGTGGTCCTGGGTATATACTCCCGGTGGGCGGTGGTCCTGGCTGTATTCTCCTGTGGCTTGTTCCTGGGGTATATACACCTGGTGGGCGGTGGTCCTGGGTATATACTCCCGGTGGGCGGTGGTCCTGGCTGTATTCTCCTGGTGGGCGGTGGTCCTGGGTATATACTCCTGGTGGGCGGTGGTCCTGGGTATATACTCCTGGTGGGCGGTGGTCCTGGGTATATACTCCTGGTGGGCGGTGGTCCTGGCTGTATTCTCCTGGTGGGCGGTGGTCCTGGGTATATACTCCTGGTGGGTGGTGGTTCTGGGTATATACTCCTGGTGGGCGGTTCTGGGTATATACTTGCGGGGGTCCTGGCTGTATTCTCCTGGTGGGCGGTGGTCCTGGGTATATACTCTTGGTGGGCGGTGGTCCTGGGTAAATACTCCTGGTGGGTGGTTCTGGGTATATACTCCTGGTGGGCGGTGGTCCTGGGTAAATACTCCTGGTGGGTGGTTCTGGGTATATACTTGCGGGGGTCCTGGCTGTATTCTCCTGGTAGATTGGGGTACATACTGGGGGTCAGTGACCGTGCGGATCCTGCACAGTGTCCATCACGCCTTCAGAGCGTTGCACATCACTGCCTCCATTATCGACTCTCCGGCATAATTCCCGCTGCGGAGACCCTCACCCTGCGCCGAGCGCCCACATGATAATCAATGGACTCCACAGCGCTGAGCGGGCGACTCCTGAAATATGAGCCCTCAGCGCACCCCAAATTATACATGCACCTGAAGCACCACAATCCCCAGCATCTCCTCCAGCATGTTACATAGCGGCCACCAGTCATGAGAATCGCAGGAAAAACCTCAGATCAATGATGAATTCCCCAACTGCCCCGACTCTGAAACCGCAACAATGTATCTACATCTATGTTACAATGTATCTAGATCTATGTTACAATGTATCTACATTTTGTTTCAAGTGTATCTACGTCTGTTACAATGTATCTACGTCTTTGTTTCAATGTATTACCGTCTATGTTACAATGTATCTACGTCAATGTTACAATGTGTCTTTGTTATAATATATCTAAGTCTATGTTAAAATGTGTCTGTTACAATGTATCTACGTCTTTGTTACCATTTATCTACGTCTATGTTACAATGTGTCTATGTTACAATGTGTCTATGTTACAATGTATCTACGTCTTTGGTACAATGTATCTACGTCTTTGTTACAATGTATCTACGTCTATGTTACAATGTATCTACGTCTATGTTACAATGTATCTACGTCTTTGTTACAATGTATCTACGTCTATGTTACAATGTATCTACGTCTTTGTTACCATTTATCTACGTCTATGTTACAATGTGTCTATGTTACAATGTGTGTATGTTACAATGTGTCTATGTTACAATGTGTCTAAGTCTTTGGTACAATGTATCTGCGTCTATGTAACAATGTATCTACGTCTTTGTTACAATGTATCTACGTCTATGTTACAATGTATCTACGTCTATGTTACAATGTATCTACGTCTATGTTACAATGTATCTACGTCTTTCTTTCATGTATCTACGTCTTTGTTACAATGTGTCTATGTTACAATGTATCTGCGTCTATGTTACAATGTATCTACTTCTTTGTTTCAATGTATCTACGTCTATGTTACAATGTATCTACGTCTTTGTTTCAATGTATCTACGTCTATGTTACAATGTATCTACGTCAATGTTACAATGTATCTACGTCTTTGTTACAATGTATCTACTTCTATGTTACAATGTATCTATGTCTATGTTACAATGTGTCTATGTTACAATGTGTCTATGTTATAATGTGTCTATGTTACAATGTATCTACGTCTGTTATAATGTGTCTATGTTACAATGTATCTGCGTCTATGTTACAATGTATCTACGTCTATGTTACAATGTGTCTATGTTACAATGTATCTACGTCTATGTTACAATGTGTCTATGTTACAATGTATCTACGTCTATGTTATAATGTGTCTGTGTTACAATGTA
Source organism: Phyllomedusa bahiana (assembly GCA_025379985.1). NCBI lineage: Eukaryota > Metazoa > Chordata > Amphibia > Anura > Hylidae > Phyllomedusa > Phyllomedusa bahiana. Next base: position 22,575 of record JAODAL010040254.1, read on the forward strand.
TCTGCGTCTATGTTACAATGTATCTACGTCTATGTTACAATGTGTCTATGTTATAATTTTCTGTGTTATCCATGTACTAACGTCCTGTTTAAAGGTGTCTATGTTACAATGTATCTGCGTCTATGTTACAATGTATCTACGTCTATGTTACAATGTGTCTATGTTACAATGTATCTACGTCTTTGTTTCTATGTATCTACATCTATGTTACAATGTATCTACGTCTATGTTACAATGTATCTACGTCTTTGTTACAATGTATCTACGTCTATGTTATAATGTGTCTATGTTACAATGTATCTACGTCTGTTATAATGTGTCTATGTTACAATGTATCTGTGTCTATGTTACAATGTATCTACGTCTATGTTACCATGTGTCTATGTTACAATGTATCTACATTTTTGTTTCAACGTATCTACGTCTGTTACAATGTATCTACGTCTTTGTTACAATGTATCTACGTCTATGTTACAATGTATCTACGTCTTTTTTCAATGTATCTACGTCTTTTTTTCAATGTATCTACGTCTTTGTTACAATGTATCTACGTCTGTTACAATGTATCTACGTCTGTTATAATGTGTCTATGTTACAATGTATCTGCGTCTATGTTACAATGTATCGACGTCTATGTTATAATGTGAAAGAAAAGGAGAAACGAAAAGGCGCACAATAGTGATGTACGTTATAACAATGAATGTATATATATTCAAATTCGCTCACCTCTGTGAGTTGTGCTATAGGGTCCGAGGCACAACTCTCGTTAGGGTATAGGAGCTCTATATAGAGCTAACACAATACGGCAGCCCCCTTCCGTCCCGGGGGGGGGGGGGATAAAGTGAAAAGTCCCCCTTTTGGGTTTGTAAATTTGGGTTAAAAAAAAAGGAAAAAAAAGGGGCCCCCGGGGCTCGTATAGGGAAAAGGGTTTCCCAAAGGGGGATATAAAATTAAAATTTTTAAAAATTTTTTTTATAAGAAGGGATAAAAGTAACCCTGTCTTTAAAAGACACTGGGAAATTGTACATTTTTCCTTCCACCCCCAAAGCGTTTGGTGGGCAAATCCACGGTTTCCCAGGGGGACATCAGGGGAAGGTGGAATTTTGCCACGCGGGAAAAGCGTTTGGGTTTTGGGGAAAGGAAAAGTAAAAATTTCCAGTGTCTTTTTTCCCTTTACAAGGTTTTTTTTTGCCTTCTTTTTAAATAATTTTTTAAAAAGTAATTTTTAAAATTTTCCCCTTTGGGCACCCCATTTCTTTTACGAGCGCCGCGGTCCCCTTTTTCCTTTTTTTTTATCTTTGTTATTTTTGTGTTCCAAAGTTACAAAGTATCTTGGGGTTAAGGGTTTCAATTTTAAACAAATTTATGGTTTCAATTTTTTCCTTTTGTTTTCAATGTGTCTATGTTTTCAAAATTTTTTTTATTTTTACAATGTATCTAAAGTCTTTGTTTCAAGGTATCTTCATCCCATGTTACAAGTATCTACTTTTAAAGTTACCAAAAAAATTCTGCGGTTTTGTTTCAAATGTTTTCTACGTCTTTTGTAACCATTTTTATCTGCGTCCTTTTTTACACCCAAAGTATTTTCTTTTTTAAGTTTTAAAATGGGTTTTCCCCGTCAATCCCGGCCCGAAAGTATCAAAAGCCAGACCGCTTAACAGGGAAAAAATGCGGGGGCCCCTTGGGGAAAAGTTTGGGGAACTGGGCCCCCCCCAAAAACCCCAAAAATCAGAAAACAGGAACAAATTTACTTAAAACAAAAAAAATAAACACCAAGAAAAAAAAAACCACCGGGAAAAAACGGCGCCCGATGGGCGGTTTTTTTCACATTTCACCCTATTAAAAAATTTTTTTTCAGATTCCCCCGCAAAAATTACATGGTCCCCTTTTTATGGGAACATTAAAAAAAGAAAACTTTTTAAAACAAAAAAACGGCCCTCGTGTAACATTTGATAAAAAAAAAAAAACTCTTTTTATGCAGAATTACATACCCCAAGCAGGCTGCGATGCATACACTGGGTAGGCTTAGATACACAGGGTCGCAGTATTTTATAACCCCCCAATAGGCTAGAAACACGGGCCAGCAGATATTATAACCCTGGGTAGGCTTAGATAACAGGGTCAGCAGGTATTTAACCCAATAGGTTAGAACACAGGGCCAGCAGATATTATAACACTGGATAGGGTTTTGTACACAGGGGCCCAGGTATTTAACACCAGATAGGCTTAGATACACAGGGGGCCCGCAGATTTAAAAACAGGGGTAGGTTAGATACACGGGCCCGCAGGGATTATTAAAAAACCAGATAGGGTTAGTACCGGGCCACGATATTATAACACTGGATAGGCTTAGATACCAGGGCCAGCAGGGGATTATAAAAAACCGATAGGTTTGTAACGGGCCGAGATATTATAACACGGATAGCTTAGATACCAGGGCCCGCAGATATTATAACACTGGTAGGCTTAGATACACAGGGCCCGCGAATTATAAAAACCGATAGGCTTAGAACACAGGGCACCCGAAAAATAAAATGGATTTGCTTAGATACGGGCCCCGCAGATTTTACACGGATAGGTTAGTCCAGGGGACAGCAAGGTTTTACACGGAAGGTTAATACCAGGGCGCAGAAAAAACACTGGATAGGGTGTACCAAAGGGGAGAGATATACCGGGTAGGTTAGATCACAGGCGCAAAAGCTTTTCACTGGATGGCTTAGTAGCAAAGGGGCGATTCATACATGGATAGGCTTAGATACGCAGGGCGCAGATGGCATACACTGGATAGGCTTAGAACGAGGAAAAGCAGGGCATACACTGGATAGGTTAATAACCCAAGGGACAGCAGATGGCATACCCCTGGATAGGCTTTGATACGCGGGACCAGAATGGCATACACCAAAAGGCTTGATACGCAGGACAGCAGATGGCATAAACCCCGGATGGTTTTAACGCAAACAGCAGGGTGCATACACTGGATAGGGGTTTGATACGCAAGGGGAAACAGATGCTAACGATAGGGGTTAGATAGCAGGAAACAAATGGCATACCCCTGGAAGGTTAGTACCCGGGAAAGCAGATGGAAAAACACTGGTTTGGCTTAAGATACGCAGGAAAGCAAAGGCATACCCTGGATAGGGTTAGATACGCAGGAACAGCAATGGGGATAATGGTAAGCTTAATAGAGGGCACAGATGCATACCTGGATAGGTTAGATCCAGGAACAGCGAGGCTACACTGGATGGCTTAGATACGCAGGAACAGCAGATGGCTACACTGGATAGGTAGAACCAGGGACAGAAGGCATACACTGGATAGGTTAGATACGCAGGGCACCAGATGGCATACACGGATAGGCTTAGATACCAGGAAAAAGCAATGGCATACACTGGGTAGGCTTAGATTTTGCAGGGGCAGCAATGGCATACACTGGATGGCTTAGATAGCAGGGACAGAAGAGGCATACCTGGATAGGCTTAGATCGCAGGGGGGCAGCAGATGGGGATACCTGATAGGGTTAGATAGCAGGGGACAGAGATGGATACCCTTGGGGTAGGTTAGATACGCAGGGGCAGCGATGGCATACATTTATAGGTTAGAACCAAAGGAACGCAGATGGATCACTGATAGGCTTAGATACGCCCGGGGCAGCAGATGGGATACACTGGATAGGGGTTAGATAGCGGGCGCAGATGGCTACACTGGTAGGCTTAGTACGCAAAGGGCAGCAGATGGCATACATGGGTAGTTAGTCGCAGGGACGCAGATGCATACACTGGGTAGGCTTTAAAACGCAAGGACAGAATGGGGGATACACTGGATAGTTTAGATACGCAGGGAAGCAGATGCTACATGGATAGGCTTAGATGCAGGGGAACAAAATGACATACACTGGGTAGGCTTTGATACGCGGACGCAGATGGCTACCTGGATAGGGTTAGATACTCAGGGCAGCAATTGCATACAATGGATAGCTTAGATACCAAACGGGATGGCATACACTGTATAGGCTTGTACGCGGGTCAGCAGGGTACCCCTGTATAGGCTTAGATACGTTGGGACACAACAACCTGGATGGGGTTGTAGCAGGGAAAGTGCAAAGGTGCTTAGGAACCAGGGGGCCCTGGATACCCTGGTGGCTTTGATAAAACCAGATGGTCCTGGAATTAGGTGATCGAAGGCGCAGAGGCATCACTGGAAAAACTTAATCCCCCAAGGGGACAATGGCCAAAGGGTTTCTAGGGGAACGGGGGAACAGCGATGGATCCTGGGGGCTTAGTACCAGGGTAGCGGCAAAACCCTTTAAGGGGGTTAAAACCCGGGGGGGGCAGGGGGTGGCATAACCCGGATGGGGGTTGATGCGGGGGCAGAGATGCATTCACGGAAGGCTTGTGCCAAAAGGACAGCAGATCTACAAAAAATTTTGGTTTTGGGCGCAGGGACAGCAGATGATAACTGGGATAATTAAATCGAGGGTCGCGTGACATCACTTTATAGCTTTTGATGAAGGACAGCAATGGCCTTATCTTTAGAACGGAGGGGGCGCAGATGGCTACCTGGGATTAATAAAGGAAGCAATCAACCTTTTGGCTTTTAAAACCAAGGACAGCAACATACACTGGGTACTTAAAAGAGGGGCCAAAGGCCTACACTATATTAATCCGGGTAGCATGGCAAAAACACTTAACTTAGATACGCCCCGGGTTTTAACAGAAAGGCATCAAGGATACTTAGATAGCAACAGCAAGGCTACCCTAAAACTTAGATACGCAAGGGCAATAAAACCTGGATGGTTGAACCCCCGGGACACAAAAGGTTAACTGGATACTTATACATCAAGTTTGGAAAACCTTGGATAGCCTTAATTTTTAACACAGATGGCATCAAGTATACTTAATTTTTGTTGGGGAACGTTTTCATACACTGGGGAGGTTGATACCCCTCACAGTCAAAAATTTATTTCTTAGTAGGGGCAGAATGGGTCAAGGTTTTTTCTTTATAACGTAAGGGGGCAGCAATCAACCTGTTAAGGCTTAGATACGCAGGGGAGCAGTGGCATACACTTGAAGGTTAGGAAAACCAGGGGCACCATACCTTATAGGGGGTTAGATACGAGGGGTTTTAGCAGTCTTTCTGGTACTTAGTACGGGGACGCAATCATACACTGTATCTTGGGGAAGGGGACAGGACATACACTGGATACTTAGATGAGGGACAAGTGGGACATACACTCGATCTTAATTTGGGGTGAAAAACCTTGTGGGGCCCCGTTTTTCCCCCAAAGTCACTCCCCACCCCTGTTGGGCCCTTTCCGGAAAATGAGGTGGGGGGGACCCCAAGGTCACCCCCAACCCCGGGATTTGGCTTTCTTCTCAGGAAAAAAGTGGCGGACCCGGGTTTTGTAAGAGGGTTTCCCCTGGGGGGGGAAATCCGGCTGTGTGGCCTTCCCAGAGGTTCCTGATTTTTCATTCTATATGTATGGACACTGCACAGTACTACTTCTCTCATTATATTCTTTATGTATGGACTGTGCACAGTACTACTTCTCTGTATGTTGTGTATGGACATTGCACAGTACAACTTCTCATTACATTTTATATGTATGGACACTGCACAGTATTACTTCTCATTATATTCTGTATGTATGGACACTGCACAGTACTATTTCTCTGTATATTCTGTATTAATGGACACTTCACAGTGCTACTTCTCGATATATTCTGTATCTATTGACAGTGCACAGTTCTACTCTGTATATTGTGTATGGACACTGCACAGGTCTACTTCTCATTATTTTCTGTATGTATGGACTGTGAACAGTACTACTTCTCTGTATATTGTGTATGGACACTGCAAAGTACTACTTCTCGGTATATTCTGTATGTACGGACTGTGCACAGTACTACTTCTCTGTATATTGGGTATGGACATTGCACAGTACTACTCGGTATATTCTGTATGTATGGACAGTGCACAGTACTACTTCTCAGTATATTCTTTATGTACAGACAATGCACAGTACTACTTCCTTCCTGTGACCCCTCCTGCTTTTTCCCCACAGTTCTACATGCACAGCAGGCACCTGGCGCTGTGCAGAATGTTCCCGGAGAAGTTTGAGATGGAGCCGAGCGCGCCTCCGAAGGTGAGAAATCTGCACTGAACACCGACATCATCGCCTGGTGCAATCCTCCATGACAGCTGTGCTCATCCTGAGCCTCCTGGTGCATTACTGTAAGCGGAAGGCAGGAGGATGTCACATACAGCCAGGATCTGCAGGGTGACAGGCGGTGCTCATCCTGAGCCACCTGGTGCATGACTGTAAGCAGGAGACAGAAGGATGTCACATCGGATCTGCAGGGTGACAGGCGGTGCTCATCCTGAGCCTCCTGGTGCATGACTGTAAGCAGGAGGATGTCACATTGGATCTGCAAGCTGATAGGCTGTGCTCATCCTGAGTCTCCTGGTGCATGACTGTAAGCAGGAGACAGAAGGATGTCACATCGGATCTGCAGGGTGACAGGCGGTGCTCATCCTGAGTCTCCTGGTGCATGACTGTAAGCAGGAGGATGTCACATTGGTACTGTAGGGTTACGGGCGGAGCTCATCCTGACGCCACTGCTGAATGTCTGTAAGCAATAGACAGGAGGATGTCACATTGGATCTGCAGGGTGACAAGCGGTGCTCATCCTGAGCCTCCTGGTGCATGACTGTAAACAGCAGACAGGAGGGTGTCACATTGGATCTGCAGGGTGACAGGCAGTGCTCATCCTAAACCTCCTGGTGCATGACTGTAAGCAGCAGACAGGAGGGTATCACATCGGATCTGCAGGGTGACAGGCGGTGCTCATCCTGAACCTCCTGATGTATGACTGTAAGCAGGAGGATGTCACATCGAATCTGCAGGGTGACAGGCGGTGCTCATCCTGAGTCTCCTGGTGCATGACTGTAAGCAGGAGACTGGAAGGTGTCACATTGGATCAGCAGGTTGACAGGTGGTGCTCATCCTGAGCCTCCTGGTGCATGACTGTAAGCAGCAGACAGGAGGGTGTCACATCGGATCTGCAGGGATACAGGCAGTGCTCATCCTGAGTCTCCTGGTGCATGACTGTAAGCAGCAGGCAGGAGGGTGTCACATCGGATCTGCCGGTGAAGGCGTGCTATCCTGAGTCTCCTGGTGCATGACTGTAAGCAGGAGGATGTCACATCGGATCTGCAGGGTGACAGGCGGTGCTCATCCTTAGCCTCCTGGTGCATGACTGTAAGCAGGAGGATGTCCCCATTGATCCCGCAAGCTGAAGGCTGTGCCCCATCCTGAGTCTCCTGGTGCATGACTGAAGCAGGAGACAGAAGGATGGGCACATCGGATTTTGCAGGGTGACAGGCGGTGCTCATCCTGAGTCTCCCGGTGCATGACTGGAAGCAGAGAGGATGTCACAATGGTTCGTAGGTTGACAGGCGGGGCTCATCCTGAGCCGTCTTCTGCATGACTGTAAGCAAGAAGGACCGGAGGATGTCACTTGGATCTCAGGGGTGACAAGCGGTGCTCATCCTGAGCCTCCTGGTGCATGACTGTAAACAGCAGACAGGAGGGTGTCACATTGGATCTGCAGGGTGATAGGCGGTGCTCATCCTGAGCCTCCTGGTGCATAACTGTAAGCAGCAGACAGGAGGGTGTCACATTGGATCTGCAGGGTGATAGGCAGTGCTCATCCTTAGCCTCCTGGTGCATGACTGTAAGCAGGAGGATGTCCCCATCTGGGAGGGTGACAGGCGGTGCTCATCCTGAGTCTCCTGGTGCATGGCTGTAAGCAGCAGACAGGAGGATGTCACATTGGTTCTGCAGGGTGACAGGCGGGCTCATCCTGAGCCTCCCCGGTGCATGATGTAAGCAGCAGGCAGGAGGGTTCACAATCGGATCTGCAGGGTGAAAAGGCGTGGCTCATCCTTAGCCTCCTGATGCATTGACTGTAAGCAGGAGGGATGTCACATTGGTTCTCAGGGTGACAGGCGTGCTCACCTTTAGTCTCCTGGTGCATGACTGTAAGCAGGAGACAGGAGGGTGTCACATTGGATCTGTAGGGTGACAGGCGGTGCTCATCCTGAGTCTCCTGGTGCATGACTGTAAGCAGGAGACAGGAGGATGTCACATCTGCAGGGTGACAGGCGGTGCTCATCCTGAGCCTCCTGGTGCATGGCTGTAAGCAGGAGACCGGAGGATGTCACATCTGCAGGGTGACAGGCGGTGCTCATCCTGAGTCTCCTGGTGCATGACTGTAAGCAGCAGGCAGGAGGGTGTCACATTGGATCCGGTGAAAGGCATGGGTCATCCTTAGCCCCGGTGCAGACTGTAAGCAGGAGGGTGTCACATCGGACTCGCTGAAGGGGTTTCTCATCCTTTTTCCTGGTGCTGCTTAAACAGCAGGCAGAGGTTCCATCGGTCTGTAGGGTGATAGGGAGTGTCATCTTTGCCTCCTGGTGCATACTGTAAGCAGGAGGATGTACATTGGATCTTGGGTGGGTGGGGCCTCCTGACCCCCTTTGCATGACTGTAAGCAGGAGACCGGGAGTGTCCATCGGGTCTGCGGGGGAAGGGGGTGACATCCAGCCCCCTGGGCATGACTGTAAGCAGGAGACCGGGGGATGCACATTGGTCCGCAGGGGGACAGCGGTGCTTCCTGGCCCCTGGTGCATGTTTTTAAGCTGAGACCGGGGTTTTCCCAAATTGGGTCCGCAGGGTGACGGCGGTCCATCCCCGAGTTCCCCCTGGGGCATACTTTTAACACAGACAGGAGGATTTTACATCGATCTGAGGTTTTAGGGGTGCCCTCCTGATCCCTGGGGCATGCTGTAACGCAGGAGGAGGGGGTCACACGGGTCTTCAGGGTTTACATGGTGTCATCCTGACCACCTTCTGATGACGTAAAAGGGGACCGGGGATGTCACATCGGACTGCAGGGGGTTTTAAAGGGGTGCTCATCCTGACCTCCTGATCATGACTGTAAACAGGAGGATGTACATTTTTTCTGCAGGGTGACAGGCGGCGCTCATCCTGAGCCTCCTGTGCATGAAATGTAAAGCAGCAGACAGGAGGATGTCACATCGGATCTGCAGGGGGACCCGGCGGTGCTCATCCTGAGCCTCCTGGTGCATGGCTGTGGGTTTCTGGGGGACTCCGCGCTGTCGTCTCGGGAGTTCATCATCTCTGCTCCGATTCCTCCGTTTTTTCTCCTCTCAGTAAATAACGTTTTATTGTCTCCGATCAATAAGATCATAAAATGAGCAGCGAGCGCGGCGCGACACGGCCGTAACTCAGCCCAAAATCCGCCAATAAAGGTGATGGATGGCGCCCGGGCTGCGGCGTCATCTTGTCCCCTCACATCCATCACTGGCTGCTTCCAGCGCTCTCCAGGGGGCGCTCTGCCTGCCGGTCTGAGACTGAGATCAGTCCGGGAGGGCGGGGGGGAGGGGGGGCTCGCTGGTGAACGGTTGGCTTGGTCGCCCTTTCGCGGTGGGCTCAGGGGTTCGCCAGGTTGGGATTCACCTGTCAGCGCCAGAGACGGGGGGGTGGCGAATGCTGGTGGGATGCGAGATGTCAGAGGGAGATCCTGCTTTCTGTCTCCCTGCACAACCCAGATCCTGGGCATCGAATTTGGCCAAAGAGGGATTATCCCACAGAAAACTGGGAGAGCAGACCGTGCCGCTCAGAAGGGGGATCAGTTTAAGCCTAGCACTAACCCCTAAACACTAACCCCTAACCCTACTTACCCTAACACTAACCCTAACCCCTAAATACTAACCCCTAACCCTACTTACCCTAACACTAATCCCTAACCCCTAAATACCAAACCCTAACCCTACTTACCCTAACACTAATCCTAACCCTAAATACTAACCCCTAACACTTACCCTAACACTAACCCCAACCCTTAAATACTAACCCCCTAACCCTACTTACCCTAACCCTAAACCTACTAACCCCTAACCTACTTACCAACACTAACCAAAATACTAACCCCTAACCTTACTTACCCTAACACTAACCCCAACCCTTAAATACTAACCCCCTAACCCTACTTACCCTAACACTAATCCTAACCCCTAAATACTAACCCCTAACACTTACCCTAACACTAATCCTAACCCCTAAATACTAACCCCTAACACTTACCCTAACATTAACCCTAACCCCTAAATACTAACCCTTAACCCTATTTACCCTAACACTAATCCTAACCCCTAAATACTAACCCCTAACCCTACTTACCCTAACACTAACCCTAACCCCTAAATACTAAGCCCTAACCCTACTGACCCTAACCCCTAACTACACCCCTAACACTACTTACCCTAACACTAACAATAACCCATAAATACTAAACACTACACCTACTTACCCTAACACTAACCCTAACCCCTAAATACTAACCCCTAACCCTACTTACCCTAACACTAATCCTAACCCCTAAATACTAACCCCTAACCCTACTTACCCTAACACTAATCCTAACCCCTAAATACTAACCCCTAACCCTACTTACCCTAACACTAATCCTAACCCCTAAATACTAACCCCTAACCCTACTTACCCTAACACTAACCCTAACCCCTAAATACTAACCCCTAACCCTACTTACCCTAACACTAATCCTAACCCCTAAATACTAACCCCTAACCCTACTTACCCTAACACTAATCCTAACCCCTAAATACTAACCCCTAACCCTACTTACCCTAACACTAACCCTAACCCCTAAATACTAACCCCTAACACTTACCCTAACACTAACCCTAACCCCTAAATACTAACCCCTAACCCTACTTACCCTAACACTAACCCCAACCCTTAAATACTAACCCCTAACCCTACTTACCCTAACACTAACCCTAACCCCTAAATACTAACCCCTAACCCTACTTACCCTAACACTAATCCTAACCCCTAAATACTAACCCCTAACCCTACTTACCCTAACACTAACCCTAACCCCTAACCCTACTTACCCTAACACTAATCCTAACCCCTAAATACTAACCCCTAACCCTACTTACCCTAACACTAACCCGAACTCGGTATCCTAAGGAGTTTCCTATTTGGGCAGCCTCTGCATTTAGCCAGAATTGCTCCTGGAATCTCTTCTTCCAAATGTTATGGGGGAACAGACTAACCCCAGTCAGGAGAGTGGTGACCGAGCACACAAGGAGATTCCGGAGGTTGGGTAAGGTCATTTGCGCTCACCAGGAGGTATGCTGGCAGCATTAAGGGAATGGGGTCACAGGCAGAGCCCCCTCTGTACGGGGCAGGGAGTAGCTGTTGGATACAGTGGGCGCCTGTCACTGGTTGGCTCTGGGACTTGGAGATTCTAAGACTTGTGGGATCTGGGACTTTGGGATCTGGGACTTGTGGGATCTGGGACTTGGAGATTCTAAGACTTGTGGGATCTGGGACTTGCGGGTTCTGGGACTCATAGTTTCTGGGACTTGCGGGTTCTGGGACTCATAGTTTCTGGGACTTGCGGGATCTGGGACTTGTATTATATGGGACTTGCAGGTTCTAGGACTTGCGGGATCTGGGACTTGCGGGATCTGGGACTTGCAGGTTCTAGGACTTGCGGGATCTGGGACTTGCGGGATCTGGGACTTGCGGGATCTGGGACTTGCGGGATCTGGGACTTGCGGGATCTGGGACTTGCGGGATCTGGGACTTGCGGGATCTGGGACTTGCGGGATCTGGGACTTGTATTATATGGGACTTGCAGGTTCTAGGACTTGCGGGTTCTGGGACTTGCGGGATCTGGGACTTGCGGGATCTGGGACTTGCGGGATCTGGGACTTGCGGGATCTGGGACTTGCGGGTTCTGGGACTTGCGGGATCTGGGACTTGCGGGATCTGGGACTTGTATTATATGGGACTTGCAGGTTCTAGGACTTGCGGGATCTGGGACTTGTGTTATACGGGACTTGCGGGATCTGGGACTTGCGGGATCTGGGACTTGCGGGATCTGGGACTTGCGGGATCTGGGACTTGCGGGATCTGGGACTTGTGGGATCTGGGACTTGTGGGATCTGGGACTTGCGGGATCTGGGACTTGCAGGATCCGGGACTTGCAGGATCCGGGACTTGCGGGATCTGGGACTTGCGGGATCTGGGACTTGTGTTATATGGGACTTGCGGGATCTGGGACTTGTATTATATGGGACTTGCGGGATCTGGGACTTGCGGGATCTGGGACTTGCGGGATCTGGGACTTGCGGGATCTTGGACTTGCGGGATCTGGGACTTGCGGGTTCTGGGACTTGCGGGATCTGGGACTTGCGGGATCCGAGACTTGCAGGATCCGGGACTTGCAGGATCCGGGACTTGCTGGATCTGTGACTTGCGGGTTCTGGGACTTGCGGGATCTGGGACGTATTATATGGGACTTGCGGGTTCTGGGACTTGCGGGATCTGGGACTTGTATTATATGGGACTTGCAGGTTCTGGGACTTGCGGGATCTGGGACTTGCGGGATCTGGGACTTGCGGGATCTGGGACTTGTATTATATGGGACTTGCAGGTTCTAGGACTTGCGGGATCTGGGACTTGCGGGATCTGGGACTTGCGGGATCTGGGACTTGTGGGATCTGGGACTTGTGGGATCTGGGACTTGCGGGATCTGGGACTTGCGGGATCTGGGACTTGCGGGATCTGGGACTTGCGGGATCTGGGACTTGTGGGATCTGGGACTTGCGGGATCTTGGACTTGCGGGATCTGGGACTTGCGGGATCTGGGACTTGCGGGATCTGGGACTTGCGGGATCTGGGACTTGCGGGATCTGGGACTTGCGGGATCTGGGACTTGCAGGATCCGGGACTTGCAGGTTCTGGGACTTGCGGGATCTGGGACTTGCAGGATCCGGGACTTGCAGGTTCTGGGACTTGCGGGATCTGGGACTTGCGGGATCTGGGACTTGCGGGATCTGGGACTTGCGGGTTCTGGGACTTGCGGGATCCGGGACTTGCAGGATCCGGGACTTGCAGGTTCTGGGACTTGCGGGATCCGGGACTCATAGTTTCTGGGACCTGCTGGATCTGGGACTTGCGGGTTCTAGGACTTGCGGGATCTGGGACTTGCGGGATCTGGGACGTATTATATGGAACTTGCGGGATCTGGGACTTGCAGGTTCTAGGACTTGCGGGATCTGGGACTTGCGGGATCTGGGACTTGCGGGATCTGGGACTTGCGGGATCTGGGACTTGCGGGATCTGGGACTTGCTGGTTCTAGGACTTGCGGGTTCTGGGACTTGCGGGATCCGGGACTTGCAGGTTCTAGGACTTGAGGGATCTTGGACTTGCGGGATCTGGGACTTGTTTTATCTGGGACTTGCGGGTTCTGGGACTTGCGGGATCTGGGACTTGCGGGATCTGGGACTTGCGGGATCTGGGACTTGCGGGATCTGGGACTTGCGGGTTCTGGGACTTGCGGGATCTGGGACTTGCGGGTTCTGGGACTTGCGGGATCTGGGACTTGCGGGATCTGGGACTTGCGGGTTCTGGGACTTGCGGGTTCTGGGACTTGCGGGATCTGGGACTTGCGGGTTCTGGGACTTGCGGGATCTGGGACTTGCGGGTTCTGGGACTTGCGGGATCTGGGACTTGCGGGATCTGGGACTTGTATTATATGGGACTTGCAGGTTCTAGGACTTGCGGGTTCTGGGACTTGCGGGATCCAGGACTTGCAGGATCCGGAACTTGCAGGTTCTGGGACTTGCGGGATCTGGGACTTGCAGGTTCTGGGACTTGTATTATCTGGGACTTGCAGGTTCTAGGACTTGCATGATCTGGGACTTATATTATATGGAACTTGCGGGATCTGGGACTTGCGGGTTCTGGGACTTGCGGGTTCTGGGACTTGCGGGATCTGGGACTTGCGGGATCTGGGACTTGTGTGATCTGGGACTTGCGGGATCTGGGACTTGTATTATATGGAACTTGCGGGATCTGGGACTTGTATTATATGGAACTTGCGGGATCTGGGACTTGCGGGTTCTGGGACTTGCGGGTTCTGGGACTTGCGGGTTCTGGGACTTGCGGGTTCTGGGACTTGCGGGTTCTGGGACTTGCGGGTTCTGGGACTTGCGGGATCTGGGACTTGTTTTATATGGGACTTGCAGGTTCTTGGACTTGCGGGTTCTGGGACTTGCGGGATCTGGGACTTGCGGGATCTGGGACTTGCGGGATCTGGGACTTGTATTATATGGGACTTGCAGGTTCTAGGACTTGCGGGTTCTGGGACTTGCGGGATCTGGGACTTGTATTATATGGGACTTGCAGGTTCTAGGACTTGCGGGTTCTGGGACTTGCGGGAAACTGGACTTGCGGTTTTGGGACTTGCAGGGTTTCCGGGACTTTTTATTAAATCGGTGGACTTGCAGGTTCTAGGGGCTTGCGGGGGTTTGGGGTTTTTTGGAAATTGCGGGGATTTGGGGCGGGGCGGGACTTGTTTTTGGGATTGCGGTTTTTGAGG
>JAODAL010040255.1:0-37079 GCA_025379985.1 Phyllomedusa bahiana
GTTTGCCAGCAAAAGAAATAAAAGATTGCCGCCATTGTTGCCGATTAAAATGAATTTGTTGACAGTTGGACGTGTCCCTAAAAAAAGTCCGGTAGTGTATCAGTCTCAGAGCCTGTGTCATGCTTTTACCCACTCTATTTCACTGTAGGGGGGTAAATAATCTCAGACCTGTTAATTGGTGTCTACCTTTAATGGTCACTGAAGGGGGCAAAATTTACATCTGCAGAGCCTGTTACATAGTATATAAAATTTTTGGGTCACTATATTAATTTTATTATTATTAACAGTTTGGTCTTTTGTATTGATCAGTAATATGGGGGGTTATTATTCGTCACTAGTGGGGGGTAATTTGGGTGTTTCTGGTGGTATAATCAGGTCCTTAAAATAGGTTTTTTGGAAAAAGTTTTTTTGGTAAGTGGTTTGTTTGGGAGCAGTATGAGGTGATTGTTGGGAGGTATTTCCCCCTTGTATTTCTCCCTTTCAACAGCATGTCCTGGTACATGTCGGGGTTTCAGGGAGGGGGGGGGGGCCCCACCCAAAAGTTTGCTATGGGGCCCGGGCTTCCAGTTCCCCCCCTGCATAAATTCCCCCTTCTGTTTCAGAAATGGGGAAATCCTAATACTGTTTATTTTTCCTGCATTTGTCAATGAGGGTGTTGCAAAATTTGGATTGATCGCTGAATTAGACAGTGATTTGTGAGTGGGTTTATTGCAGCCCTTATAAAGTATTCACAATATATTCTAAACAAAGACCTTGGGTCTTGAGATTGCTTTCATTTGTTTTTAGATCTGACGAGTTTATCCTTTTTTCCTTTTTAATTTATTTTCTGTACCCAAACAGTTAAAGCCGTGTTTGTCATTAGTTTTCTTGTTGCATTAGGCAATGTCTACACGAGTATTTAAAGTCAGAACCGACGTAGATTTCAACTTGAAATATATGTCTAAAACCAAAAGTAAATCATTCCCTTTTACCTCAATAGAAAATACATGTTGTAGTTTATACAATGCGTATTTCCTTGGTCAGTTTCTAAGAGTAAATAATAACTAAGAACATGTTAATTCTTCCATCATATTCTATGGGGTTTTGGATGCGATTACGTCCACAACCTCATACAAATGAACGGGACTCGTTTTCTGACAGTAAGGGCATGTCCCCAATGCATGGGTTTTTGGCCGGTTTTTCAGCCGGTTTGCGGTTTTACAGACCGCCTGAAAAACCGGCCGAAAATGAGCACAATTGTGCTCTATGGAAAACTGCGCAAAATTTGGGGCGAGATACGTCCCAGTCATTACGTTAATTCACAGTTCTCATAGAGAACTATGGATTATGGCTCCTCTCCCCGCTCGCCGTATTGGGCGCGAAATACGGGGCGAGATACGTCCCATTTTAAGGCGTGTGAACATAGCCTTAGGAAGAAAAGTGCGGGAAATATTTCATTGCACATGAAATCTTGTCACCCACCACATCCTTTTTTTATTATTATGCACAATTTACTTTGTTAATAAATATATTAAGAAGTGACATGTCAATTATTTACGGCGTGTATGCTCCGAGAATAATGAATGTCTATGGGACCGGCGGGCTGCCAGCCACCCGCCCCGCTCCTGCTCCCGTACAAACGGCGTAATTGCGGGGCGAAATACGTCTCCGTAATTATGCCGTGTGAACTCAGCCTAATAGTAGATCCCTACATTTATTTTTGATACACACTTTATATATTACTTGCATGCACCTGCTGGTTGGTTTCATTCTGATTTAAGTACAGTTTGCCATCCCTGTCAACCAACCTTGATAAACCCATGTCACCAGTCGCATGAGAATGGAAAGTCACAATGCATTAAAGATACAGGCCCAATGCCATGTACGGAGTCCTATAGGCATATGTGCACATCTGCATTGGATTCAATGACAAGTGCATATAAAAGTAAATATACATGAAGTTGATAACTTCTAGAATTAAATTAACATAAATAGATAAAAAATGGCCTACTCCTTACAATGGGCCTGGAGTGTGCATGTGGTTGAATTGCAGAAAATAAAACTCTGACTTAGAAAACAGTGAATCATTGCACTCAAAGGAGTGTTGGTCATGTTTATATGTAGCAATCAGTGGCATACAGGGGGCATTGACACCCACTGATAACATTTTCTGCCAGATTTTTTAAAGTGAACTTTCTCTTTAACTCTTGATAAAAAGATGATGAACAAGAGTTATTTATAAAACAAACAAAATGTTCCATTTACTTTCATTTTGTCCCTTTCATTTACAGGTAAACTAGATGAATTCATCAAGAAATATTCTACCTTCAATGTTTCTTATAATGAATCGGAACTTAAAGAGCTTTTGAAAACGTCAAAAAGAAATGTGGAGCTGAATAAAGATAAGATACTGGACAAAGTGCAGCAACTTATAAGTTTCAAATCATCTGTTTGAAATCCTGAAATATTTTTTTTTATAGCTTCTTAAAGGGGTTTTCCCACAAAGTAAAATTGATGTGGGAAGCTTGCAAATTAAATAATAAACATAATATCCATTCCTTATTATTAAAAATTCAGTAGTATTTTTTTTCAGCCTCTACGTTTGTAATCCATAGTGCACAGCTCATCTACAGGGGATACAACCAGTGACAAGAGCTTCTCAGTCTTAAGTGCACATGTTCAGACATCACCTCTCCTCTCAAGCAGCTACTGTCAATCTCTTCCATGCTTATTAATCACACACACCCACTGCTGAATCAAGTGTTGAACCTCACATGTTGTCATTCTACTCCTGTCCTCTGTACTGATTAGTAATTAGTTAAACAGTTCGAATAAATATAATGAAAAAAGAAACCTCAATCAGGTATATGTATTGAGAAAATCCACGTTTGGTCCCTGCAAGGTTTTGAACCTAGGACCCCTGTGTTAGAATGCAGAAGTGCTAACCACTAAGCTACATTGTAGCTACTCATAGCTTTTTACATTAACAGACCTTTGTCTAGAGTGAGCATACTGTGGGGAAAGGCATGGTGATGTCAAGTCTGCTGGGTCACGTGATATACAGTTCAAGCAAATCATACACACACCCTTTTCAGCACACTGAAAGCTGAAGCAAGGCACACACACACCAGGTTTCTTAGTGACCTTATCAGAGACCAGGTAAATCCTCTGCTATCAGCCATGGAGACCTAAAATGGGCCCCAAGGCTGTCTGTTCAATAAGTCTGCTGTTAGGATACAATAAATCTTGTCTCAACAGCAGTCTGTGTCACAATAACACAGAGCATACTGAACTAGCATATGAGAGCATGCTTATATATTGTAGGTACAAATAAAAATTGTGAAAAAGCACTCCCTTAATAGGATTAATAAATGTTATAATTTTTTTTTATTTTTTTTTAAAGTCCACAAAAATAGGCGATAATTTAATATAAAATATATTTTATACATTAAGTAAAAATTAAAACAGTTACACTAGTTGGCATCCACATGACAAATAATATGAAGAATTAATTTAATCATTTAAATCATTTGGTGTAAAACATTAACAGTATTAAAAAAAAACGGAAAACATATTAAAAACGCTATTTTCTATATTATGCTACAAAAGAAATTATCAATTAAACTGTCAAAAAATGTTGTACTCCAAAACTGTGTTGAAAAAAAGTAAAATTCTTTGTTGGATAAAAACCTCATACAGTCACATAAATAAATAAAAAAGGTTGGCTAAAATGCAGAGATATAAAAACACTTAACTGGTCATTAAAGGGGTTTTGCCATGATGTAATGTTGACCTGGGATCCTCCAAAATGGGTATTTAATCACTTTTCTAAATATATGTGATTACAAAAAGTGAAGACTCTGAGAGCTACAGCATTTCTCAATCCTCCTTAGTTACCTGAAAGCTTGCATTAGACATGGCCAGAGGAGCTGACAGGCCGTGCTTGCGTGAAACACTTCTTATCTGACGACAGGGAAAATGAATGAGCTTCAAGGGGCTGGGGAGAAAGTGCAGTGTATGAGCCTGTGTCTTGCTGTATAGAGAATCCACTGGTTATAATGTTATTATTTGAGTTAAGTTTTGAAACGCTCCCTTATTCCTCAATCTCTGCTCACCCCCTCCCTCTCTCCCCTGCAGCCTTCATGACTCAGCATGATTTGTTTATATTCTACTCTGTGCTGATAAGAAGGTAAGTAACTCACGTCCTGGCAAAACCCCTTTAAAGCCCTTTCAGTTTCAGTCATTAGGGGATTATGTTAGTCCCTATCTCTAGTTTGTCATAAAAGGTAAATATGATGAATACATTTGAAGTAAAAATATAGTTGTGTATATTTTTCGAGTGTTTTCAAACATATGTATACACACATATATATATTGTAACACTAACGAGTCACATGACACCATTGAGGGAAAATTACAAATTGGGCACAATTTGTCCATTTTCATTTAGAGTTGTGCTCACTTTTGTTGCCAGATGTTTAGACATTGATGGATGTGCGTTAAATTACTTTGAGGACATAAAAAAAATATTCACAAGTTATACACTGACTACTTTACATTGTATCAAAATGTCATATGTTCAGTGCTGTCCCATAAAAAGATATAATACACTATTTAAAAAAATGTGAGATACTGTATGTCACGATCAGCCTCTGTTCGTAGGTCGACGTGAAAGGACCCTCTGGCTGCTTCGTGAGACATGACCCTATATGTGATGCACACACGATGTACCACACCCTGTAGGGGTATGTAAGTTGAGCTGGATACCATTTCACATACAGCCATTGTCTACGTGGGCACAGGGAGGCACCAAGAGCAAGAAAGGAGAGCCCACGTGACCACCGGTTTGGCACAACACTCGCAACCCTAACCAGCTGAGAGACCCCTTTTCATTAGCACCAGTAAAACAGGACTCTTACAGCCCAGTAGACTGCCACAAGTTCCCCGATAGATTTAAGCTTGGTCTGTTAACGAAATTATATCGGGCCAGAAACCAGCCCAGGTAGGTAATGGAAAACTGAGAACATGGACGTTTGGATTCGTGGACTGAGATAAAACAGCAGCCCAAGATTAAGTTTTAATAAAATTAATTGCCGTAAGGGTACATTAGACAAGATACTACATACACAGTTGGTAAAGATATATAGAATGGAGGTGAAGATATGGGTATGGGTTATAGATAGAATAAAGTAGATAAGTCAGTTACCTGGTGTTTAGACATTAGTGCCATGCAGCCAAATGTGGGGCCTCTGCTGCAAGTGAGTTCCAGGTTCCTTTTGATATGCTAGCATAGCATAACCTCCCTCAAAGGACAACCCCTAGCTGGGCACCAGCTACGTCCTGATACCAAGTGCAGCTTGGCTGCCATGTTCCAAGTAGCCGTTCTCCGTATCTTCCCAACACTGGGTCCAAGAAAGAAAGGGGAGACATGAGGGTGTACATCTCATTTTCTAGTTCTCAAATTTGGAATCAGTATATGGGTGTGACATGGGGTAAGTCCATAATTCTCTATGAAATTTCGGTCCTGGACTGACTGGCTCAGTCTTTTGATTAGCTTCTACACCTGTGACTAACCATTGCCTTGGGTTCCAAGTTTTCTGTGGGAGGTGTGAAATGAACAATAAAGATCCTTTTGAAGAGAGACCTACTGGTGATAGCATCCTGAGTGAGGCCTCCTCCTCCTGACCTCACATGACCCAATGATTGACTTGGATCATATTTCATTTTACATTCATCACACCTCCTTCCTTTAGATGGTGCTAGTGTGGCAGCACCTCTTGGTGTTTCCCCGTGCGTCTATCCGCCACCTCCCCCTGCCTCGACAACCCATCGGCTTTGCCATGGTCTCGGCCCTTCCTGTGGAGAATGGTGAAGTACTACTGTTTGAGCACCAGGCTCCAGTGTAGCAACCTCCCATTTGTTTAAGAAATGGTATGTAACCAGCTGAGGGGGTTGTGGTCTTTTTCCATGATGAAATGGCGCCCATACACTTATGGCTGCGGAAGCTGCAGAGCCCACACTTTTATTGCTTGGCATTCCTTCGACTATGGAAGGCAACATCTTCTTGGTGAGGTTTGTCAGGGGTTTCACCGGGCTACTATAGTGAGAAACAAACCTCCTGTAGTACCCAGGAAGAACATCACCTGTTTCTTCGACCTGGGGGTGGGCCAAGATGCGATGGCATCCATTTTTCCGGGCTCCAGCTTCGAGACCCCCGCCTACCCGGTGCCTCAGATAGAGTACCTCGCCCATGCCCAGGTGGCACTTTTTCGACTTGATGGTCAAGCCTGCCTGGAGGATTTTCCAGAGTACCTGCATCAAATGCTCTAGGTGGTCCTCCCAAGTGGGATTAAATGTCATCCAGGTATGAGGCCGTGTACCCTTCAAATCCCTTTAGCAGCGTGTTGACCATCCTGTGAAAAGTGCACCAGCTGTGTTAAGGCCTGAATTCTGTCACAGAAGCACACTACATACTGTATGACCAACACCTCAGGGTTGGCTAAGTCTCCTTCCCATGCCTCCTTCACCAGAGCAAGGGGCCCCCATCCATGCCATCCATACTGAAGTTTGAAAGGGGATAACCCCATTGAGGCCTGCAGAACCTCCTGGTAGGCAAAAAGCAGGTGTGGGAGGTATTGCTCCCAGTCATGCCTGTTGGAGTCGACCAACATCTTAAGGATCTGCTTCAGAGTGCTATTGAACCATCCACACAGGTCATTAGTCTGTGGGTGGTAAAGGTTAGCCACCAGATATTGCACTTGTATCTGCTTACAGAGGAAATCCATCAACTAACACATGTTAGTGAACATTTCCTAGGGAAAACCCACTTAGGAGAAAATCTCCAATAAGGAGGTGGCCACCTTACTGGCCTGAATGGATGACAAGGCTACCGCTTCATGGAACAGAGTAGCGTAGTCTACTACCATCAGTGCAAAGCATTTACCAAAGCTGCTGGGAATAGGCAGCAGTCCAATTAGATCCACAGCCACCCTCTTGAAAAGCTCATTGATTATGGGCAGAGTTACCAGTGGGACTTTGGGGTGCGGCCCCACCTTCCCCACCCTCTGACAGGTGTCATATGAACAGCAGTAGGCAGCCACATCAGTCCCCATCTTTGACAAGTATAAATATTGGGCTAGCCTGTCTTTTGTCTTGTTGACCCCTTGTTGTCCAGCCATCATAATCTCATGTGCAACCCACAACAACTCCACCCTGAATGAAAAGGGTCCCACCAACAAATCTGTCATGAACAGCCTCTGTTTCTAGGTCAACGTGTCAGGACCCTCTGGCCACGGCTTGACACGTGACCTTGTATGTGATGTGTATGTGATGTTCCACATCCTCTAAGGGTATGTAAGGTCAGCGGGATACAATTTCACAGTCACCCCCTGTCCATGCAGACACAGGGAGGCATGGGGGGAAGAGAGCCACCGCGACCGCTGGCGTGGCACAACACTTGCGACCCTAACTTGCTGAGAGACCCCTTTTGACTAGCACCACTGAAACAGGACTCCTCCAGCCCAATATACTGCCACAAGTTATTCATTAGATATAATCTTGGTTCGTTAACGAGAATATATCGGGTTAGAAACCAGCCATGGTAGCGTATAATGTAAAGCCAAGGACACGGCCAAGTGAATTTGTGGATCAAGATAAAAGAACAGCCCACTGCATCATTGCAGCCTGCTGGCTGCACCTCCTCTTTACAGGGTGGAGCGGGACACATTACATCACCCACCTCCATATTCCTGTCAGTAGGTATGTTAATCACATTGTCATCTTCATCAACAACAGGGGCAGACATGGCATTACAGTCTGTGGGATCAGACCTCAGTAGTTCAGTGGCTACATACTGGGACATAGCTACCCCAAGTATGTCCCTTACAAAACACTGGCAGGGATAGTTGATGATACCCCGCGCTCCCACATTCCCTTCCCGGTGATTCAGTCCAAATACACCTTGGGGATGGCAGCTCAGGTTCAACTCCTCCAATACCAGAGACAGCGAGAGATTTCCCAAGCACAAAATCCTGCAGGGACACCAGCTCAGTCCGCACAAGAGCTGGTGTTCCGGAGTCCCATTGCCACAGCCTGGCCTCTTTAAGAATCACATGCCAAATACTGCATTTTTGAATGCCCAAACAATTAATCTAGGGGTTGCATGAGTATTTTGACCCCACAAGCCATTTTAGAGATTTTTTTTAGAATTGAGCTTCAAAAAGTAAAATAAAATAAAATAAAAATTTCAACTATATGACATAGTTTAGCTCAAACAGTTTCCTTTTCAAAAGGAACATTGGAGAAAGTGCACCAAAAATTTGTTATTAAATTTTTCCCAAGTACAACACCACCCCATATGTAGGTTTAAACTGGTGTTTATTGACACACAGGTCTCAGAAGAGCAAAGAGAGTAAAGAGCAGCACATGGCTTTTGGAGTACAGACTTTGCGGAATGGTTTCCGAGCATCATGTCATTTGCAGACCCTCGTTGGTACTAGTACAGTAGAAACCACCAAGTGACCACATTTTGGAAACTCTTCCCCTCAAACAACTTTTTTGGGGGTCTGTTGAACATATTGTCTCCATAGCTGTTTGACAGATTTATTTTTTAGCAGTAAGATGTAAATATTAAAAAAAAAAATTCCAATGCTATGTAGTTTTAGGTATTTTTTTTTTCATTTTCACAAACAGAGCAGGAGAGAAAGAACAATAAAATTGGTAGGCAATTCTTCTGAGTACAAAAGTGAGCCATATGTGTGTCTAAACTGGTGTTTGGAAACATGGCAGGGCACAGAGGTAGTGATGAGCGATTGTGTCAACTATCATTATTGACGTTTGCGATTGTAAAATACTGCCGATGGGCATAACGGGATATCGCCGTACCACAAAGTTAGGAAGGGAACAACAGCTTAATCTTACACCAAAAAACGGGGGTTGAGAAGGGAATTAACATCCACAACATCAAAGGATAGTCTACACTTAGGCAAGGCAATAGGCAACAGATCACAAAAAAAAAAGTCACAACTATTACTATCCCTTCCTGTACCACAGCATGACCCTTAAACCCGTCCCCCGACAGTTTAAAAAGTGGGGAAAAAGGATCTTTGAACCACCTTTTTAGTTAACGGGACATGGACAATCCCTGTCCTGGACCGCAGCTTTGACCCTCAAACCCTGATGACCCACAATTAAAAAGTGCCGAAGAAAGTAGTCTTTTAAGCAGATTTATGAAATGGACATTGACTATCCAATCCTGTAACGCGCATACCCAAGAACCCCACAGGTGCCCTTATGGCCCCTAGCAGAAAATTTTTGCAAAAAGAAAAAAAACAAATTTAAAAAAAACCTCATTTCCAATACTTCACGGGGTGCTAAGCACTTAAAATTCTACTGGTGACTTTTTCACCGTGACATTAGAAGGAAAAAAACAAAAACAATTTCCCCAGGGTCAAGGGGCCTCTTGAAAACCTGCATTCTACTCTCAAGGGGGTTGGGGGAAATTAAATATCAACCCGGTGAGGCTGAAAACGTGGACACCCCAGGTTCACTGGCAGGCCAAACTGACAGTGGGTGTGGTGAAGCAAGGGTGGGTCCGCATCTTTTTAAACCGGGTTAACTAGCGGGCCCGAGTTCGGGGTGGGGTGAGAGCCGGGGCGGGTTTTTTCGTCTCTCTTAACACGCGGGGTTCAGCTAGCAGGGCCCGATTTTCAGGGGGTGTGGTGAGAGCCCAGGCTGGGTCCTCCCCATTAAAACACGGAAAAAATTCCTTATCACGCAGCAACGAAAAAGATGTGCTGAAGCAAGTGGGAAGGGGAATGTGAGCTAAAACCTACAGTTTTCCCTCATAAACAGTCAAGACCTGGTAGCCTTGAAAAATTTCTGCCTCTACGAGAGCGTTTGCCCCCTTTGAGTGCAGACCAATTGATTCATTTGGAAATGCGGTGTTGACGCTTCTGTTTCACGATTGGGGGAAATTTGTCTCTTTTCTTGGGGTGGGAATGTGCTCAATAACCTGTCTCTGAATAATCTAATTTTTCAAGTCTTGGGTACTTCCCCTTTGTCAATTCAAGGAATTTTTGAAACAGCTATTTTTGTACATAAATTTTTTTAGTATTTAATTCTAAAAAAACACATTTTTTAAAAAGGGGAACCCCCCCACGTTTTTTGTTTCGCTTTTTTTTTAATTGTTTTAAAAACGGATTTCTCCTCGGGGATTTTACTATTTAAAATCTTCCCAAAACAATAAATTTTGCAATTGTGCCCATTAAGAGTGTCCACCTTTTCCCTTTTTTTTTTGACAGCCCATGCCCCATAAATTTCAAAACTTTCCCTTTGGCCATTCTTGACAATTGGAAGAAAAAATTTTCTTTTAGAAACCACTTTTTTTAAAAAATTAGGCCTTAGTTAGCTTTTTTTTCACAGCAGCAAAACCCCCCAAAAAATTTATAAAAAATGACCTCACCCACGTTAAAAAATTGGAGGGAGAAATGCCACTTAAACCACATTTTTTAAAAGGGGACCGATTTCAGCTGTTCTCACAGACCATGACCCCAAAACCTTTGACAGGGCGTAAATTAAAGATGACGGAGAAAAATAGAAAATTTTTTTCATAAATTGGTGTCTTTTACAGTCCCCCTCCGCAAAACCAGCAAAATGAATTTTTGGGGAAAACTGAGAATAAAAATGGCAGAAGAAATTATCTTTTTAAAATTTTTTTTTTTCAAGAGGACCTTTTTAGTTTGAAAAGAATGTGAAGAGACCGGGCAACAAATTTGGGCAAGGGGGCCACAACTCATCAAAGTTTCCACCCTGATTCTCTTGATGAAAGTCAAAAAATAAACATTATCGGGGAAAAGCCAGAGCTTTGTTGTTATGACTCCTCCCCCCGCTGTGCTGAACGTCCACTCATATGAGCTGGTGTGGGCAGGACAACACCCTATGGAAGGCGACGACTCGGCCCTTCATCCATTTTGGATACCCAGAAATTTATTTGGGGCCGAAATACCAAAACATCCGTGTTTGGGGCGCATTAGTCGTCACCATGACTTAAGCGGGCTCTGTGGTCGTAGGGGCCCTGCTTTTCTCGTTTGGGGAGGGGTAAATCAGGATTGCCAAGCACCCATTAGGCTTCTGCACAATGCTCTGCTGCTGCTGATCTGGCCGCTGCTCACTTGGGGCTCTGCTGCGTCACTTTCTGATTGTCCCCGTTACTTTGAAGAACGTGAAGCAGAAGCAACGATGCTCCAGTTGATCAAACACCACGGTCTCCAAATTTCCCGCATTTTACTCTCTATTTTTGGGGGGGTGGAAGAAAAAAATGATGAGTTTTTGCTTGTACCCAGATCGGGAGTGTGCCCCCAATAACTGTTCTTTATTTGATGGCCTTAATCGAGGACATGTTGGAGGAAATGGGGCATCCAAGCCTCCCTTTTAAGAGGCCTTGATTTTCCCCAAACCTCTGGTTTAGTGGCACTAGCAAACTGCTTTCCCATCTTCCCCCCTCCGCCCCAAATCCGGCCAACCTCTTCCAATGCAGGGGCACGGTAAAAGTCGGTGTCCAGGAATACCCCATCCTCCTCCTCCCCCTTCCCCTGCACAGCTTCAAACCCGTCCTGACTTGCCCCAATAATACACTGAAAACTGGGCCCCCCCTTGCACTAGCCCTGGACCCCGAACCCCCTGCCCAATGAAGACCGATAAAGTTTTAAAAGTGGGCTTCTGTATTCGACTAGAGAAAGGCTCCCGGCCCCATCTGTGTCCATCCCCCCCATCACGGTGGGACCTGACGTTTCAGAGTGTCCAACAACGTTACAGCTAAGTCACCACAATGCTCAGCTGACAAAGGGGATTGTCCGCATGACCATTTTGGTGGCTTTTCAAAACTGGAAGGGTGGGCAGAGCTCTTTCACTCCTCCCCTTTGGTGGCTCAACCCCTAGGTTTTGACCGTGTTGTCAGGGCCTGTGTCACTTCGTATGCGAATGGCTTTGCGCTGCTGCACAATCGCTGGAGCATGTGGAGGGTGGAAATTCCCGCGGTTTCCACGTCAACAATGAGAAAGGTTGACGGGGAGGCCGAGCTGACGCTGGGGATTCCCGCCGGGGGGGACAAGAAAAGGGGGCAACGGCGGAAGTGGAGCTCAACCCGAGCCTTCCTCAGCAGCGTCCAGGTAGGCTTTTGAATTTTTTTGGGGCGACAAGGGCATGACGTGTCCCGGGAAAGATGGCTCCAACCTACCGATCTTAAGGCGCCAGGAGATTTTTACTGTTTTTCCACACCCCCCTTGCCTTTCAAAGGTTCTTTCACCCACCAGGCTCGGCTCGTGCGCCCAGCCCGGAGCCACCGTTACCACCCAAAACTCCACCCAACCCCCATTTAGCGTCACGAGATTTAGCGGGCCCCCGGCTTACATCCATGTACGTTGGGCAGATGCTTTTCCGGACACAGATCAGACAACGCACTGAAATTTTAGAAAACACGTGTGACCCGGGGCAGGGACGGGCTTTTCTGGAAAGAAAAGCCTGCTCAGCATCTGTATTGGGGGCAGGCAAGGGCCATGACGTATGGAACCCTCGTGTCCACCAACAAAAAGGCAACATTTAAGGCCAAAAGCCGAAAATCCCGATATTCGGTTTTTGGTTTTTGGGGAGGCTTGGTTTAAGTGTTTTTTCTGCCCCAAACCTGGTGACAGAAGACAGAAGCGGGGGCCTAACTGTTGCTTCCCGGGTGCAGGTCAAATGGTGGAAGGAGAAAGGGGAAGAATGGGTCTGGTGGTACTCCGGCGACGGTGGAGGTGAAGCGGGCTGACCTTGTTCAGACTCGAGAGACATGGGCAGCGAGGAACGCTTGGTCTGGCGGAGGAGGAGGGGCGGAGACAGAGGGTGTGACATGGTTGGAACCCCGGGTTTGGTGGGGGCCTTTTTCGCCAAGTTTTCCCCCCATTTCAACTCATGCTTGCTGCATGTCTAACTTTTTGGGGTGGGTTTATCCCCAAAAAGATTCTTCCCTCTACTGTGCTTTACGGCAAAGGCGGATATACATCGCTGGGTGAACAGGGGCTTGCTCGAAAAAGGCCCAGGCTTAGAGGTCATGGCCCTTTTCGACCGATAACCCGAGGAGCGGTTTTTTCCGCGACGGGCTGGGGGAATAATCCGCGCACTTGGGCACCCCCCTTACCTTTTTGAGGCAGGACCCATACTGACACTACCCCCCTCTCTTTTCCCCCCGTCCAGTGATGAAGCGCCGCAACAAAAATTTTGTGAAAAGACCACGTTGGATCCGCAATGTCGTCGCATCATCATCAAAACAGGGGACTTCCTCGCCCCGACATTCTACATCCTGAGCTTCGGGCTACAAGCAACAGGCAACAGCCCAGCTTTGCCGGACCGCTCAGCGATTTGTGGCAACTGACACGGTCATCCTTCTCCTCCCTCTGATGGCATCAGCAATTGGCTTCAGATCAGACAAAATCATCCTCTTTGGCCTCTTGAACTTTTGAAAGGCCTTCTGACCCACAACCGCAAAACAATTTTTTTTTGTCATCAAAGAGGTCTTCAGAAAATGGATTATCACAGTGGTGGTACACGAGTTGACAATTTGGGCTGCCTTTCTTCATGTTGGAACTTATGCTGTACGATGATGCATGATTAAATTTGTGGCCGTGACTGGTAGGAACGAGGAGGTAAGACTGCTGGATGCAGTTGCATTAACCACTAAGAACAGATTGTTGATTGCTGTTTCGTCCCTGAGATAAACAAGGGCACCGACCCAACGCTGAAGGGCCTGACGGGGGTCCCTGCAACCGATGATCACGCAGTCTAGCGTGTTTCGCCAGGCACTGGAAGGAGCACCTTCTCTCGTACCTCTAACCTCCATGTCCTACACCCCTCATTGCTCGCTTACCACCTGCATTTCGCTCCATGTTCAGAAAGATAAAAACGTAAAAAGTAGTGTTGAGCGATTGCGTTGGCTATCGAGAACGATCGATAGTCGATAGTCGGCCGCTATCGATCAGTTTTTCGATAGTGAGCATGATTATGCGCGATTGACCATTAAAAGTCTATGGGAGCAACAACACCCTTCATGTATTAGCACCCAAACTAGGCTGGAGAAGCTGAAATAAACATCCCACAACAGTCAAATGGGATACATGCTCATCTATAGGCAACACACTTCCTTACGGTTATAAAAGTCACAGAAAAAAAGTCAACAGACCATACTATCCCTGTCTTGTACCACAACCTGACCCTTAACCGGCAATCACCCACCAATTAAAAAGTGGCCAGAAGGCAGTCATTATTTGAACCATCATGTAACTTGAACGGGAACATTGAATATCCCTGTCCCTGGAACAACAGCATGAATCCCCCAAACCTGCAGACCCCCACATTTAAAACGTGCCGCCAAAAGGGTCTTCAACGCACCAATTTTTAGTTGAACTGGGACATTGACTAAACCTGTCCTGGTTCACACATCATGAGTCCCCAAACCTGCATGACCCCCCCACCACATTTAAAAGTGCCAGTGCCGGAAAAATGAAGTCTTTCAAACAACCATTTTAATGTTGAACTGGACATGACAATACCTGTCCTGGGCCACAGCATGAGCCCCAAACCTGCATGACCCCCACATTTGAAAAAGTGCCGGAAAAATGGAGTCTTTCAACACCATTTTAGTT
This sequence comes from Phyllomedusa bahiana, assembly GCA_025379985.1. NCBI lineage: Eukaryota > Metazoa > Chordata > Amphibia > Anura > Hylidae > Phyllomedusa > Phyllomedusa bahiana. Next base: position 14,655 of record JAODAL010040255.1, read on the forward strand.
ACACTGGACATTGACTATACCTGTCCAGGGCCACAGCATGAGCCCCAACCCTGCATGACCCCCACGATTTAAAAAGTGCCCGGAAAAAGGAGTCTTTCAACCACCAATAGTATCTCTGGACATTGACTATACCTGTCCTGGGCCACAGCATGAGCCCGCATAACCTCATGACCCCCACATTTAAAAAGTGCCGGAAAAAAGGAGTCTTTCAACCAACCATTTTAGTTGAACTGACATTGACTATACCTGACCTGGCCACAGCATGACCCAGGGCCGGAGTACAGTGGGTGCGGTGAAAGCCAGGCTGTCGTCCGTCATCTATTAACACGCAGGTTTAAAATGCCCTATCGACGCAGCATACGAAAACTGTCGTGCTGAAGCAATTGCGAAAGCGGGAAGTGTGGAGAACTCCCGCCTTCCTCTGTAACACCAGTCAATAACCTGTGTACGCTTGCCCCTCCGTATGTAGTGTGGTGTGTTACCAATTGAGCTTCACTTGGAAATACTGGTGGTTAACGCTCCTGTTACACCCAGGTTGCCCTTTATCTTGGCCTTCTTTTTCACATTGTTACTCAACTGCTGGAGGAAAATGGTCTCTGTACTTTGTTCTCTGTCCGTGCTTCCATACTCCATGTCCTCTGAATAACCTACATTGGTCAAGTTTTTCCTGTACCTCCCTTGTACAATTCAGAGGAATTTTTTTTAACAGCTTTTTTGTATACATCAAGTTTTTAGTACTTAATTCTAGAAAAACACACATTTTTAAAATAGGATGGAATCCCACCATGTCCTTTGTTTTCTCTTTTTTTCATTGTATTAAATGGTTGTCTCAATACAGGGATTGATAGCTATGTTAAAGAAAGATCTTGCAAAAACAAGTCATTTTGCCATATGTGTCCATAAACAGAGTCCTACCATTCCTGATTCCTTTCCTGAACAGCACCATCACCCTTGATCCACTCTTGACAATTGTGAAGAACATATGTCGGTTAGAAACAACATTATTTTTAAGAATAGGGACCTGTAGTATAGCTGCATGACACAGCAAAATGCCCCCAAAAATCAAAGCATGACCCTTGAGCCTACTTTGGTCATTGTGAAGAACAAATGTCCTGTTAGAAAACAACATTTTTTAAGAATAGGACCTGTAGTATAACGCTGCATGTCAACAGCAAAATGCCCCCTAAAATTCAAAGCATGACCCTTGAGCCAGCTTTGGACAATTGTGAAGAAACAAATGTCTGTTAGAAACAACATTTTTTATAATAGGACCCTGTAGTATTGCTGCATTTCAAAGCAGCATGACCCAAAAAATTATAAAAATGACTTCTCAGCCACTGTTAAAAATTGTGAGGGAGAAATGCCAACTTAGAATCGCACATTTCTGTTAGCAAAGGTCCATGATTATTGTTTATCTCACAGCTACATGACCCCAAAAATTATAAATATGACTTCTCAGCCACTATTAAAAATTGGTGAGGGAGAAATGCACTTAAAGTGCCAACATTTCTTTCCAAAGACCTTAATTAAGGCTGTATCTCACAGCAACATGACCCCAAAAAATTATAAATAATGACTCTCACCACCTATTAAAAATTGTGGAGGGAGAAATGCCACTAGAAGTCACAATTTCTGTTCCAAGGAACCATGATTATTGCTGTATCTCACAGCAACAATGACCTCAAAACCATTACAAATGCGAAAACTTTCTTAAGATAAAGTGAGTAAATGGATAGCGGTGTTGTCATGAAACCTTGCTGTCTTTTACAGTCTCCTCACGAGCAAAACCAGCAAATGAACTGTTGGGAAAAGAGAATAAAAATTGCAGTTAAAATGATCATTTTAAAAAAAATTTTCAAGAGGACCATTTCTGTTTTGAAAAAGGGAATTGTGAAGTAGACTGGCAACTAATCGGTGACCCTCCCTCCCGGGGCCCCCCAATTGTGGTCACAACATCATCAGAGATCCATGGCCTTAATTCATCTTGATGAAGTCAACGATCCACATTATCTGTGGAAAGCCTGATGCGTTTGTCTTGTAATGACTCCTCCCATCTGTGCTGAAGGTCCGCTCAGAAAGACGCTGGGTGGCTGGGCAGGGACAACACTCTCTATGTGCGTGACGAGCCAGCTCGGCCATTCGCCCATTTTGGGATACCCAGAAGTCTATTTGGGTCCGGAACACATGCAAAAATAATCGGTGTTGAGCACGCAGATTAGTTCGTGCACTCATGATCTTAAGCTGATCTTTCTGAGTTTTGGATGTGTTGCCCTGTCAATGAGCATCGGTGGTGAGGTGGTAAACAAAGATTGCCATAGGTGCACCCATTAGGCTCTGCCAACTTTGCCTGCGCTGCCGCTACGCCTACTTGGCACACTACTGCTGTCACGTCCGCTGAGGTTGTTCACCGTGACATTTGGGAACGTGAAGCAGACGCAACAGATGTCTCCAGTTTGATCAATCACAAAGTCTCGCATTTCCGCATTTTACTCCTCTATTTGTGTTGTGGAGGAAAGTGCTGATTTTTTGTTTTGTACCCGGGGATCCAGGAGGTTGGCCACCCAGTAACTGTTGTTTAATTGGATGGCCTTAAGCGAGATCATGTTGGAGGAAATGGACATCCAAGCACTCATGTGAGAGATGGAGCCTTGATTTCCCAAGCCTCTGGGTCGAGGCACTAGCAAACTGATCTTCCTCATCTTCCTCCTCCCGACCTCAAATTTCGCGCCAACCTCTGTTCCAAGTCAGGGACGTCGGTAACAACGGTGTCTAGGAATACCCTCCTCCTCCTCCCCTCCTCCGCGCCTCGGCACAGCTTCAACACAGCCCTGGACTTGCCTGAGATGATGCAAACCCTTCGTAGCTGATGCGCCACCCTTTCACTAGCACAGGACCCCGAACCATCTGCTAATGAAGACCGATGAAATTGTGAAACTGTCCGGGCCTTGTGGATTTGACTGAGAGAAAGGCTCCGTTGCCCATCTTTTCCGTCTCCTTCCTCCTCCATCGCTGGCGGACCATGTTGTTTCAGATTGTCCAACGATCGTTCCAGAACTAAGATCACCACAATGCCTCATGCTGACAAGGGCATGTCCGCACTGAATACCATTTTGGGTGGCTTCTTCACAACTGCAAGGATTGTTGCAGAGGTCCTTCACCTGCCACCACTCTCGGTTGGTTCAACACCCCGAGGTCCGTACCGCTGCTTGTCAGGCCATGTTTCACTTCGTACTCGTAATGTGCATTGCGCTGCTGCCAACAATCGCTGGAGCATGAGGTCGTGGAATTCCAGCGTGTTGCCACGTCAACAATGAGATGGTTGACGGGAAGGCCGATCTGACGCTGCAACGCAGCGAGGCGGGACGAAGCAAGGTGCGAACGGCGGCAAGTGCGAACCATACCTCGAGCCTTCTTCAGCAGGCAGTCCCAGACCCGGGTAGCTCTTTAGAAATTTCTGAGATGAACAATGTTCATGACATGTGCCAGGCAAGGGATGTTCTCCAGCCTACCGATCTTAAGGGCGGCCAGCAGATTCGCCCTTATCCACACCACCTATTGCCTGGCACATAGTTCCTGTCACCCAGTCCAGCGCTCTTTCCGTTGCTTAGAGCCGTCCACGCAGCTCCTGACCTGTGTGGTGACGGTCTCTCAAGGCAGATTAATTTCAACACGGCCTGGTGTCTCTAGGCACGAGGATGCCACCAAGAGGACATGGGGGAAAGAGCCCTGCCACCATCCACTGCGCGGTTTTGAAGACGTCGCGCCGAGCCTGAGAGCCACCGTCACCCCAAGACATCCACTTCCAGCTCACCCAGTGAGCTGTCACAGAGATATAGCGGCCTTGGCCCGTGCTTACTAGTCCATGTGTCGGTGTGAAGGACTTTTTCCGGACACGATGCAGGACAACGCGCTTAAATTTTAGATGACACGTGGCTGCCAGGGCAGGGACGGCTTTTTTCCTGCAAAGAAATGCCTGCTCGGCATCATGGTATTGGGGCGCAAGCGAGGGCCCCCATGACGTGGCGGAACATCTGTGTCCACCAGACGGAAAGGCAACATTTCCAAGGCCAAAAGCCTGCAATCGACAGACCCATTTTCAGCTTTTGGCTTGGGATGGTTTGGGTTAAAAAGTGTTTCTTCTGCTCCCAAACCTGGAAGACAGAAGGCTGGCTGCTAGCACTTGGCCGCTGTAACGGCGTGCAGGTCGTTCAAACTGAGGCGAAAGATAAGGGTAGGATGGTCTCTGGTGTGCTGGTGGTACTCGGGCGACGGTGGAGTCTGAAGCGGAGGCTGATCCCTGCTCATCGACTCTGAGAAGACATTGGCAGCTGAGTAACGCTTGGTGGTGGCGGAGAGGAGGAGGCGGAGACAGAGGTGTGGACATGTCGGTCTTCCTTTTTTGGCCAAGTGTTTCCCCTCCATTTCAACTCATGCATCGCTGCATTGACTAGACCATGTTGGTGGTGGTTAACCACTTAAGGGTTCTTGCCTCTACTTATCGTTTATGCCAAAGGCGGCATAATGACATCGCTGGGTGAATCAGAGGCTTGCCTCAAAGAAGGCCGGCTTGAGAGGTCCTGGACCCTTTTTGACGGCGATAGCGAGGGAGCGGTGGGTTTTTCGCTGACCGTGGCGGGCGGAATCATATCAGGGCGTACTTCAGCCACCCGCCCTCTCACCTTTTTGTGCGGGGACCAGGTATTGACACACCCCCATCGTCTTCCCTCCTCGTCCACTGATGAAGCCTCACGCAAGCAAATTCTGCGGAAAAGACCAGGATGTATACGCAATTTCCCCGTCATCATCATCATCATCAACACAGGTGACTATTGTCGTCCTGACTTTCTGCATCCAGAAAGCGCGGGCTACAAGCAAGTGGCACTGCAAGGCGTTGCAGACACGCCCGGGAATTCTTTGCGATTGACCGCTTCCTTCACCTCCTCCTGATGTGCTTCAGGTAACGTGGGCGTCAGAGCAGAGAAAATCAAATCATCCCTTTTTTTTGGCCTCTGTGATCTTTTAACATGCCTTCTGGACCCCAACCGCATTTGTCAACAAAGAGGGTCTTCCAGAAAAATGGATTATCTCCACAGTGGTGGGTACATACGAGTTGACATTTTGGCTGCTTCATGTTTGGACAGAAGATCTGATGATGCTGATGACGACATTTGTGCCGGACTGCGAGGACGAGGAGGTAAGAACTGCTAGATGGCAGTTGCAATTAACCCACTGAAGGACAGATTTTGCGACGATGTTCGTTACTTAATTCCACTAGGGCCCTGACCCAGCGATGACCAGCCTGACTGTCCTGCAACCCCTGACATCTGCAGCATGCGATGTTGTCCGCCAGCACTGGAAGGAGCACCTTCTCTCGTACCTCTACCTCCATGTGCTACCCCCCTCTTTGCTGCTCGCTTACCACCTGCACACCGCTCCATGTTCAGAAATATAAAAATTAGAGAAGGTTGGAATAGTTTTGGAAAGTCTCTTATTAAAAGATGGCAAATCACCCAGCTATTCTTCAAATCCCTCTATCAAAACAAATTGATGGATTCACAATTTAACTGCAAGGTGTCTATCAACAAATTTTCAGGACTGGGCAAATTCCAAAAAACAACGTATCTGTTATGTTTTTGTGTATAATAAACGTATTTTTTGCACCTTTCAATTCACCTTTGGTGAAAATAAGAATTGCTGTTTTAAGATTTACGTAGATCTGCGTCATGAACAGTGCTGGAGCGCAAAAGTCAAAAACACGTAACTGTTATGTTTATGATATAATAAACTTTATTTTTTAGCACCTTTCAATTCACCTGTGGTGAATAAAGAATTGCTAGTTTTAAAAGATTTTTAAAGTAGATGCTGCTTCAATGAACAGTACTGGGAGAGCAAAAGTCAAAAAAAATCCAAAAACCCCCACGATAAAAAAAACTGTTATTGTTTTGATATAATAAAACGGTATTTTTTGCACCTTTCAATTCACTCTGTGTGAATATAGACTTGCTGTTTTAAAGATTTTACGTAGATGCTGCGTCAAAGAGACAGTGCTGGGGTTGCACAAAAGTCAAAAAACACTAACTGTTATGTTTTGATATAAAAAACTGTATTTTTTTTTGCACCTTTCAATTCACCTGTGTTGAATAATAGAATTGCTGTTTTAAGATTTAACGTAGATGCCTTTGAGCTTCAATGAACAGTGCTGGGTGCCAAAATCCAAAAAACCACGTACAGGTTATGATTGATATAGGTAAACGTATCTTTTTGGCACCTTTCAATTCACCTGAGGTGAATATAGAATTAGCTGTTTTAAGATTTACGTAGATCCATGCGTCAATGTGAACAGTGCAGGGTGCGCCACAAGTCAAAGAAAACACGTAACTGTGATGTTTTCGTACGATTACAACACACACGTGTATTATTGGCAACAAACAACCTGTGCTGACTACAAGATTGCTGGTTTGTAATTTAAGTGCAAGGTGTATATATCAACAGCCACAGGTGTACTGGTAAAATTGAACACCTAGTCTGAAATGTATACTGATAATAAAAGTGGAGTTTTGCATCTAACAAAGAGACATACAGTTACTAGAAATGATGTTTTATCAATATAAGTTCATGTGGCCTTCCGCAATATCCAGTTAAATATTTCTAATAGCAAACTGTTAATAATAAAGATATTCCACTACAATGTCTACACTAAGGTCTTAGGTGACACTTTATCCATGTTCTTTATAGATAGAAAGCATTGGTCTGGTGTTCGCCCGCTGGAGGCCCCCCTAACCCCCCGCTCCCACGCTGGCCTTTGAATTTACCCGTGGTAGATTCAGCTTGAATATTCTCCTAGCTAACTTAATGAAAATGTTCAAAATCCTAATCTACTAAATTGGAAAGGGATCACATACAGCTAATATTAGAGTTTTCTCTTGTCAGTAAAATAGACTAATTTCGCAGAGCTGTTTGGCCACCAGGCAAACGCAGTTCCTATCCCTATTAGAACTCTGAGAGACACTGAGGCTGAAACAGGAAAACTCTGTTCTATGTAAAACAGGTCCATGTGAATTTTTCCACCAATCGCAAACCATACACATCCCAGTCATGATTCGCACACCATCTCACCAAGCTCTATTCTGTAATCCATTTGCTGTCCGCCAAAATTACAGGAAGCGCCGAAAAAGGGCGCGGATCTTAATAGATGATCACAGATTAAAAACATTAATTATCGCATGATCTGGAAATTTTCGATCACCATAAAAACCTTGTGCCGATTTCAACTTTGTCGATAACAATCGCTCACACGAGTAAAAAGGTTATGCAAGAGTTTTTGACAGTCATCTTTATTGAAAGAACGGCAAATCACTAGCTATTCTAAAATCCCTCTAATTTCCTACAGCCAACTAGGAATTAGAAACAAATTGTTTCCTAGCGAATACCTGTTGAATGTGTCTGGTGGAAGAACCGTAAGACAAAGATCAACAGTGTTCTTCCTTCAGTCCCATGGATTTACAACTGCCCAGTAGGACTAGGAATTGATAGTTTTCAACAACTATCATACAACTGCGTCTATCTGGCGCCAAACCTGAGATTACAACCGAGCACAATAAAACTATTCAAAAGTTACACGAATGAGAAATTGGTTTTTTGAAGCAAAAAACAAACAAGAACAGTTGCTAAAAAAATTTCTGACCCAAATTTAAAAAACAAGGTGGCTTTTGAACAAAACTGGCCGCCCAAAGTGCACTACGCTATTTCAAAGTTATAGGATAAGAAAGGTTGTTCTGCATCAATGAAAATTCCCCAAAGTTACTAAAAAGTTTTGTATCCTAAGAAAGTACAAGCTGGCTCTTTGAAAAAATGGGCTGTACAAAAAGTAAAATTTACAGTATTTAAAAGTTATAGGTAAGAAAAAGGTTTTTTTTCCCCAATCAAATACATGCAGTTACTAAAAAATTTTGTATCTAATGTAGTACAGGTGGTTTTAAACCCAAAAACTGGGCTGCACTAAAGTGAAATAAGCTTTTTAAAAAAGTTATTGGATAAGAAAAGGTGGTTTTTTGCCCCAATAAAAATACCCAGCAGTTAACAAAATTTCTGTACCCTAATGTAAGTACAAGGTGGCTCTTTGAACAAAACGGGTCTGCAAAAAGTAAAAATAAGCTTTTTAAAAAGTTATAGGGTATGAAAAGGGGGTTTTTGCCCCCACTAAAATCCCCAACAGTTACTAAAAAAATTTCTGTACCCAAATGTTTAAAAGGTTGTTTTTGAACAAAACTGGGCTGACTAAAGTGAAATACAGCTTTTATAAGTTATCGGAATAAAAAGGTGGTTTTTGCACCAATGAATACCCAGTAGTTACTAAAAAATTTTCTGATTCAAATTTAAGTAAAGGTGGCCTTTTAAAAATTTCTGGGATGCACAAGTAAAAGGTACAATTTACCCCAGATGGTGGTGTGTGGCCAAAAAATGGTAAAAAAAATGCCCTTTCAATGCAGGTTCAAAGCAGAATTAGGCTGCACAATATACCCTCCTTTCCAAAGCCAGCCCTTTGGTCTGTTGTCGGCCGCCGCCCCACCCCCTCCCGCGCGGCTTTTCATCGTAGTGCTTCTTTTAAAAAACTCTGTCTAACTAACTAAAAAAACTGAAATTCTCTATTTACCCAATTCTAAAGTTCATTGCTAAAAGCATAGTTGTCTGTAGGAATAAAAAGAAGAACTGTGTCTCTGAGCTGAGCTGTATTGAGAGAGAGTAGCACCCGTCTTGCTCTGTGAGGAACTGAAACATGTACGGAAAGGAAACGCGTTTATGCAAAAAGAGATCATGTGTTTTTCAGCCAATGACAACCATACACACACAGTCTGAGTCGCACACCCGCTCACCCCCGCCTATGCTCTAAGCTAAATTTTTGGCCCCCAAAATGAAGGAAAAACCCCCGAAATGGCGCGGGTAGTAATAGATTTCTGCAGGTTGTACCTAAAATATCGGGGTCGGAAAATTTCCCTCAAACCCAAAAATCGTGCGATTTAACTTTGCGATTATAACGTCATCCTGTCCGCTGTGAAGTGGCCCCTAGGGGGCAGAGCGGAGCTCAAAAAGGAAAAGCAGTTGCATAGATAAAATGAGGTCACTGATTTTGGCAGCCAAAGGTCCATACACCGCAAAGTGGTGATGTTGTAATCCCCCTACCCCCCCTATCCTGGGCTGATTGGTTTGGCCCCCAAAATGATAGGAAATGCTGAAAAATGGCACGATAGTAATAGATTTATCTGTCTAAGATTGTCACTAAACTATCACACTTGATCGGAAAATTTCCGATAGCACTAAAACTGTGCCGATTTCAAGTTTTGTCGATAATATCGCTCATCCCTACTCAGAGGGAAATGAGCGTCATTTGGATTTTTGAGTATGCATTTATTGATATTGCTTTCAGGCACTATGATGCATTTGCGGAGACTTTGTGAAAGTCATTTGCCAGTACAGTGAAAAACCCCAAAAGTGACCCCATTCTGGAAATCACACTTTTCAAATAATTAATCAAGGGTTGTAGAAAGCGTAGTAAGCATTTTGATCCAATGACGAATGTTTTCCAGAAATAAGGGTGTTATGGATTACTTTATGATCACAGGTCTGTACCCCATACTTTTGCAAAACACCTCTTTCTGGTACCCTTTGACTTGGGTGCAAAGAAATATGGGGCCCACATGCTATAAACCCCACATGTAGAGTCATTGACAAGAAAAATGCTGGATTGGATCAGAACTCAACGTGCAGTTAGTGTAGCTTGATTAAACACTGGGTCTTGTCACAATAGCGCATAAAAGTGCTCCCTCTGCTTCACTGTAAAAATCCTCTCAGAGGCTACGTTTGGGTAGGGTACCTCTTGAAGATAGATTGTTGACTGCTACACATACCTCTACCATGCATTTAAAGACATTTTGCTCAGTTGAAAAACTAGGAGAAAGGCACAACATTGGACTGAGAGAAGCAGAATGGTAATTTCAACAAATGGCTGGCCATCTAGGCTGTTCTAACACAACTTTAAGAGGTTTTTGGAACAGTGAGGGCATGTACACACGGAGAACAGGGTCTGTATGGTCCAGACTTACCCCCAGTAGAGAGGACCATGTGACTCTTAGACAAGCATGAGCAGCTCCAACAATTTCCTTGTCCACCATCTAGTCACAGGTGGCATATTCATCATACAATCCATTTCTTTGCCGAGATAATTCCAAGTACGTAGCAGAAGGGAATTTGATGTCACAGCGCTCATTACATGTTCTGCCATTGACAGCCAACCACCATTGCTTTTATTCACAGTAGTGTCATGAACGAGAAACCTGGAGAGTTACAGACTGGAACTGTATTGTTTTTAGCAACAAATCCAGGTTCTGTTTGGGATCAAGTATGTAGGTCTTGTGGTGAGTGCTTCAGTCCTGCCTTTGCTGTGGAATGACACAGTTCCCCAACTACTGCATGATGATCTGATGAGCCATCGGATACAACAGTCATTCCATTCTAGGGATGCTAAAAGATCAGCGATATGTGTAGGTCATGCTGTGGCCACTGAAAGTGCCGAACTGTCCCACCTCTGACACATATACTGCCACTTTTAACTGTATGCACAGGACGCTCATACAGTTAAAAACATGCCACGGAGATCGGGGCCCCCCACCAGGGAATCACCGACTCCCATTGTGTGCCCCAAGCTCCATGGCATGTTTATAACTATATAAGTGTCCTTGCGACATTCATAAGTTAAAACCTGTGACCGCTCACAATTCTGGGCAGCAAGCAAATTCTGCGGCCACAGTAGTAGATAGCGAAAGCGGCATGATGCACCGATCACACCGCCTGTGCTTCGGCATCTCCTAGGCCAGACCGTTGAACCTAAATACACATAACAATAACAGCAGCACACAAAAATAGAATACGTTGAAAAAAACTTTCTGCTTAAAAAAACACAAAAGTTTTATGAGGTTCTTAGTTTACACTTTTGTGCAAAATTGCTTAAGCCCACCTTCGACTTCAATGAGACCTAAATGCCAGGTGGGTCCTACACTACGTTGCACTAACGCTATTCATTTTTTGTGGACCATCCAGACCTACCTTTTAGAATGTGAACCAGGCCCAGATACACTATATTACACGCACTGATTAAAAAGTCTGTGTAGATGGGTGGAGTGCTAAAAACCAAGATGGAGCCAGGCCCGTTACCCCCTATATACAATCCAATAAACATATTGTCAGCACCTCAAATAACTTTAAAATGTGTGTGCACGCTGTGATGGCTGTAATCTAAATACACATAATAACAACAACATCAGCACACAAAACTAGAATACGTTGAAAAAAACTTGCTGTTTAAAAAAAACACTAAAGTGTTGAGGCTAGGCCCAAGGCTTTGGGCCTGGGAGATGCCAGGAGTAATGTCTCGGCATTGGTGGTGTAAAGATGTCATGCCCCATGTCAGACACAAGCTCCCAGCATGAGCTTCTCTGGACAGAGAGCGACTCTGTACGTGAATTAGTGACCAGACATCCAAGGATTTTTCTTTTATATGTTTGTTTTCTGTAAACTTTGTGCCTCATTTAAGTTGGCTGAGGCCAGTTTAAAATATTCCCCAGGGTTGAAAGATTTGTATGCCAATATCATTCTACCCAGGACATCTCCCATCTACCCATCTCCAAGACAGACCAAGATGGCGTCTTAGAGCTAAGCGGCAGTTTACAGTATTCAGACTACAAAAGTCTATGTATTCTAGTGCTAATTGGGGATTCACTGAAGATTGTATACAGTACCCATTTTCCATAGTTCACAGATAGGAATGTGCAGAATAAATATACAACTGTGATCAATGCATACAGAAAAAAAAAAATAAAAAATTAAATAAAAGATTAAGTAAATACACAAATAACACAAAAATTTATGTAATATAATTAAGAATACAGTGAAATCATATTAATATATATTGTAAGGTGGCAGATGGGAAGGGTATTTTCCCCACATAATGGTGGAAATTTGTCCACCCTGATTGTTGCTTCACATGGGGAAAAGGTAGTAAGTGACATGTCACCAAGGTGACCTGGAGGTAAGAGCCATTCGTTTATGTTGTGTCAGTCACAGTAAGTTTACCGTTAGTATCGTTGCTTATCCAAAACCTGGGATGGCTCTTACTGGGAGTAAGCAAAATGTTGGGTGGGTGCTTACTCCCCGTGTTCCAGGCCAGGGTTTAGCTGGCCTTTATAAGTCAGCTGGTAGTGATGAGCGATTACGTTGGCTATCGTCATCGGGTCGATAGTCGATATTGGCAATTATCAAGACGATTTCCGATAGTCGATAATAGATTATCACCGATGACCATTAAAGTCTATAGGAGAGGAACAAAACCTTCATTCTTACACCCATACAGTGCTGGAGAAGCTGGAATTAACATCCACAACAGTCAAATGGATACGTGCTACATCTTAGGCAACACACTTAGGTTATAAAAGCCACAGAAAAAAAGTCACACACCATTCACTATCCCTGTTTTGTACCATAGCATGAGCCCCAATCCTGCATGACACACAAATTAAAAAGTGCCACGAGGCAGTATGATTTGAACCATCATTTTACTTGAACTGGACATTGAACATCCCTGTCCTGGAACGCAGCATGAGCCCCAAACCTGCATGACCCCTAGATTAAAAAGTGCCGGAAAAATGAGTCTTTGAACCACCATTTTAGTTGAACTGGACATTGACTATACCTGTCCTGTACCGCAGCATGACCCTCAAACCTGCATTACCCACAGATTAAAAAGTGCCGGAAAAAGGAGTCTTTCAACCACCATTTTAGTTTCATTGGACATAGACTATCCCTGTCCTGGGCCACAGCATGAGCCTCAAACCTGCATGACCCCCAGATTAAAAAGTGCCGGAAAAAGGAGGGTTTCATCCACCATTTTAGTTTCACTGGACATAGACTATCCCTGTCCTGGGCCACAGCATGAGCCCCAAACCTGTATGACCCACAGATTAAAAAGTGACGGAAAAAGGAGTCTTTCAACCACAATTTTAGTTTCACTGGATATAGACTATCCCTGTCCAGCGCCACAGCATGAGCCCCAAACCTGCTGCCCCCACAGATTAATAAGTGCCGGAAAAAGGAGTCTTTGAACCAGCATATTAGTTGAACTGGACATAGACTATCCCTGTCCTGGGCCACAGCATGAGCCCCAAACCTGCATGACCCTCAGATTAAAAAGTGCCGGAAAAAGGAGTCTTTTAACCACCATTTTAGTTGAACTGGACATTGACTATACCTGTCCTGTACCACAGTATGACCCTCAAACCTGCATGACCCCCCAGATTAAAAAAGTGCCGGAAAAAGGAGTCTTTCAACCACCATTTTAGTTTTACTGGACATAGACTATCCCTGTCCTGGGCCATAGCATGAGCCCCAAACCTGCATGACCCCCAGATTTAAAAAGTGCCAGAAAAAGGAGTCTTTGAACCACCATTTTAGTTGAACTGGACATTGACTATATCCATCCTGGACCCCAGTATGAACATTAAACCTGTCTGACCCCCAGATTAAAAAGTGCCGGAAAAAGGAGTCTTTCAACCACCATTTTAGTTGAACTGGATATTGACTATACCTGTTCTGTACCACAGTATGACCCACAGATTAAAAAGTGCCGTAAAAGGGTGTCTTTGAACAACCATTTTAGTTGAACTGGACATTGACTATACCTGTCCTGGGTAACCTACATCTGTTCAAGTCTTCCTGTACCTCCCTTGTACAATTCAGAGGAATATTTGTATCAGCTATTTTGTACGTGCAAGTTTTTTAGTAGTTTAATTCTAGAAAACACATTTTAAATATAGGATGGAATCCCACCACATCTTTGTTTCTCTTTTTTTTTAATTGTATTAAATGGGTTGCCTCACTACAGGAATTGCTATGTTAAAGAGCTTGCAAAAACAAGTCATTTTGCAATATGTGTCCATTAACAGTGTCCTACCTATTCCTGTTTCTGACAGCACCATCACCCTTGAGCCACTCTTGACAATTGTGCAGAACAAATGTCTGTTAGAAACCACATTTTTTACAATAGGACCTGTAGTCTAACTGCATTTCACAGCAAAATGCCCCGAAAAATTTAAAACATGACCCTTGAGCCACTTTTGACAATTGTGAAGAACAAATGTCTGTTAGAAACAACATTTTTTTTATAATAGGACCTGTAGTATAGCTGCATGTCACAGCAAAATGCCCCCAAAAATTCAAAACATGACCCTTGAGCCACTCTTGACAATTGTGCAGAACAAATGTCTGTTAGAAACAACATTTTTTTATAATAGGACCTGTAGTATTGCTGCATTTCAAAGCAACATGACCCCAAAAAATTATAAAAATGACTTCTCAGCCACTGTCAAAAATTGTGAGGGAGAAATGCCACTTAAAAGCCACATTTCTGTTTCAATGGACCATGATTATAGCTGTATCTCACAGCACCATGACCACAAAAAATTATAAAAATTTGCACCTATCAAATACACCGGCAGTGACTACAAAATTGCTGTATTCAAATTTAAGTGCAAGGTGCCTCTATGAACAAAGCTGGCCTGCGCCAAAGTGAAAAAAAACACCTATCTGAAATGTATACGGATAATAAAAGTTGAGTTTTGCACCTATCAAATACAACGGCGGTGACTACAAAATTGCTGTATTCAAATTTAAGTGCAAGGTGCCTCAATGAAAAAAGCTGGCCTGCACCAAAGTGAAAAAAACACCTATCTGAAATGTATACGGATAATAAAAGTTGAGTTTTGCACCTATCAAATACACCGGCGGTGACTACAAAATTTCTGTATTCAAATTTAAGTGCAAGGTGCCTCTATGAACAAAGCTGGACTGCGCCAAAGTGAAAAAAACACCTATCTGAAATGTATACGTATAAAAGTTGAGTTTTGCACCTATCAAATACACCGGCGGTGACTACAAAATTGCTGTATTCAAATTTAAGTGCAAGGTGCCTCTATGAACAAAGCTGGACTGCGCCAAAGTGAAAAAAACACCTATCTGAAATGTATACGGATAATAAAAGTTGAGTTTTGCACCTATCAAATACACCGGCAGTGACTACAAAATTGCTGTATTCAAATTTAAGTGCAAGGTGCCTCAATGAACAAAGCTGGACTGCGCCAAAGTGAAAAAAACACCTATCTGAAATGTATACGGATAATAAAAGGTATTTTTTGCACCTATCAATACAACGGCGGTGACTACAAAATTGCTGTATTCAAATTTAAGTGCAAGGTGCCTCTATGAACAAAGCTGGACTGCGCCAAAGTGAAAAAAACACCTATCTGAAATGCATATGGATAATAAAAGTTGAGTTTTGCACCTATGAAATACACGTGCAGTTACTAGAAAAGCTCTGTATCCTAATTTAAATTCAGGCTGCACAACATAAAAGTAATATTTCACCAGAAAACTGTTAATAAAAACCCATTCCAATGCAGGGTCCAAACAAAGTATGGGCTGCACAATATCCACTCTCCTTTAAAGAGCCTGTCTGTCTGTCTGTCTGTGTTCGCCCGCAGCCCCGGGCTCCCCCACCCCCCATGCGACTGTACAGCGCTAGATGCTCCTTTAAATTTCTCAGCCTAAGTAACTAAAATCTGCAAATCTCTAATCTACCTAAGTTCTAATGTTCACAGCTAAAAGCATAGCTGTCTGTGTGAACAAATAGAACAGTTTTGCTGAGCTGTTTTGACAGAGACCGGGCACACGTCCTGCTCTTATGAGATACACTAACACACTGATGCTGAACAGGAAGGGCTGTTCTATGTAAAACGAGGTCATGTGATTTTTCCAGCCAATCGCAACCATACACATCCCAGTCATGACGTCGCACACCCAGCTCACCCTGCTCTATTCTGTAAGCTGATTTGCTGGCCGCCAAAATGACAGGAAGTGCTGAAAATAGATATTAATAGATTATGCGCAGATTTTTTAAATTATCGCGTGATCGAAAAAATCCGATCAACATAAAAACCGTGCCGATTTCAACTTTGTCGATAATAATCGCTCAACACTATCAGCTGGTCAGCTGACCAGGTGTTCTGCTAGACAGGTTAAGGAGTTTAACCTGGTAAGGAACACCCTGGAAATATCCAGGAGCTTTCATACAGTCAGTTGCCTATAACTTAGGGCTGGTTCACAGCCAGAATGTATAAGGGCATTTTGTGTTTTCATGTATGTTTTGTCCATTTTTGTCTCATGTTAGTTTTGAAAGGATTTCAATAAATATTTTGATTTTTGGAAGCTGAACTTCCTTTTGTCTCTTTGTCCAGCCAGTTGATTACTATAAGGTGTAGTGAGGGAAACTACATCATGTTAGTTAGCGCTCAGACAAACAGGAGTTTATTTGTGTACTGTTGCCGTTTATGCCTTGCACACGCTGCATGCTGTAACACCCGTTGTGCTAATAAAACACAGGAGCACCTGTGTTTGTATCCGGAAAACCTGTCTGTGCCTCTGTCTACATTGGACTTTACTGCGATCCCAGAGCGGCAACCACTACAATATATATGTATATATATATATATATATATATATATATATATATACTCAAACAGATAAACAGCAGCACTTCTACCGAGATCTTGTTGCGGGTTGCAAGCAATTAGAACTCCCGCCAGGGAGTCCCTCAGTCACTTAGATCAATGAAAAAATTGCAGCACTCAAGGCAATCCAAATTCAAAAATAGAAAAGTGACTTTATTCCCACATGTTCAAAAACCGACGTTTCGGCTCTTTCAGAGCCATTTTCAAGTAACACACAGTGTATTCAACAGAGTATATATAAAAGCAACAATTAATGATGTCACAGATTAATTAACAATACATTATACAATTTATAGTGTAAAATACAATAGAATATAAAAAACTCATCAAAAGTACATAGTGCAATAAGTGAATAAGAGGCAGCATTGAATAAAATCAACGCTGCCAATATGATAAAATAAGTGTATAAATGATGAAAAAATAGATAAACTGGGAAACAAAAACCTATATCGCTCACCTGAAAAATTAAATGATCCACAGCTGCATAATAATGAGCCAGAAGACACAACCAGAAAAAAGATTGTCAGCATCCAGCGCTTCCCTAGCTCAGCGTCCTGTAAAGACTACTGCGCATGTCAAAAAGGCATGCCCGGCATATGCCGGCGTGTCTCCGACAACATTAGGATTGCGCTGTGCATCCATCACGCTTGGTAAAAGGACTACAGAGCAACCAACGCGTCCTTAGCAACGTGTCATATCAAGCTACAGGTTATACAGAGACGCGACCGGTAAACACAGACGCATCTTTGTAATAACACAGACTACACGTGTGTATATGGGAAACTAAAGAAAAAATTATACTAAAAAATTATTAACTTAAATGGGTCCAACAAAAACAAATATAACTAATTCCTAACACAACATAAGAAACCCAAAAAATCAATGTGTGCAATAGGTAAGCTAAAAAGGTAAACCATCTGCACCACAATTTCTATCAAAAAACAAGCTCTAATGGTGTCTCCACACCCTTAATTAACATAAAAAATATAAAAAAAAAATGTTATGTATATATATAAAAAAAAATGGGGGGGGGAATGTTTTTTTTAAATTCTTTTAAACATTCATTTACATAAACAAACAATAAAAAAAACTCCACGTGAAGAAAAAACAGCTGGGATATGTCGGTGGGCGAAAGAGATCCAGTTCCACACAGTCCAAAAAGTTGTAATAATCTAAAATAAAAAAAAATAAAAATATATATCATGCTTCCAAATATTAAGATAGAAAAGTAACTAAATAGCTCAAAGGACAACTTATCTTAACATACCCGAAGAAATCTTAAAGTCAACATTCAACCCCTGTAGTTTTAAAACCTAAGTCCACTTTAACTCCAATTTTTTGAGAAGAACATGTCTATCCCCTTCACGTTTGGGTATGGGTACATAATCTACCTTCATACACCGTAAATCCCATTCCCCATGACCAGCATCACAAAAATGTTTTGAAACAGGCAAATCTAATCTATTTTTACGAATAGAAAGTCTATGATTGTTTAATCTGGTTTTCAAACTACATGTGGTTTCCCCCACATAGATCAACTTGCAATGGCACCATAAAATATACACTACCCAATCCGATACACAAGAAAGACGGTACTTAATCCGAAAAACCTCCCCAGTACCAGGGTGAGTAAAAGTATTACCTTTCACCATGATCCGACAAGTCACACAACCAAGGCATGGAAAGGAACCTAAATGGGGTTTACCAAAAAATTTCTGTGTAGGTCTCATAGAAGGAATAAAGTTCTTCACCAATCTATCTCTCAAATTAGACGCCCTTCTATAAGACATAAGAGGCATAGATTGAAAGTCCCTGATATGTTGAAAACCCTGACCCAATATATGCCAATGCTTTTTCATAATACTAGCTATATTGGGACTTAAGTCACTGAAGGTTGAAACAAACGATATCCTAGACAAGGAAATATTATTCCTAACTTGTTGACGAGCTTCATTACAGGTCATATTAGCGACCTTTCATACATGATCTGAAACAATTTTTTTAGGACAACCACGAGCATAAAATTTGTCCATGAAATCCCGTGAAGTACACCATTTCAAGAATTATCTGTATCTGCTATACGTCTGGCTCTCAATAATTGACTATAGGGCAGTGATTTACGCATGCTAGACGGATGACTACTGCTAAAATGTAACAAAGTATTTTTATCAGTATCTTTAACATGTAAATCTGTCCGTAATTTCTTATCACAAATATATACTTGGGTATCTAAAAATGATATACGTTCATAAGAATACACCAAGGTAAATTGGATATTACTCATAACGTTATTCAAAAAACTTTGAAACTCCAACAACTCAGAAAATCCCGCCCAAATAAGAAAGACATCATTAGTATCTGCACCCCCCAATACTTTGTCAAAGGGGGGAGAACATAGATGAAATTTCCTCAACCATGCCAAAAAATAAGTTGGATTTTGGGCGCCACTTTTGGTGCCCATTGTTTTCCCCTTAATTTGTAAATAAAAAGGTCACAAATTGAAAATAATTACAAGTTAATACCAATCTCAGCAAGGTCAATAAAAACTCTTTATCAAAATTTGAAAAAGTTGAACGTTGCAAAACTCGACGCACAGCCTCAATACCTAAATCATGATTTATGGATGTATATAAACTGACTACATCGAAGGAAGCTAATATAGATCCCTCGTGAACCTCAATAGGACCAATCTTGGACAAAAAATCATTAGTGTCCTTAATGTAAGATACAGATTCCACAACAAACTTACATAACACTTTATCCAAAAAAATGGACACATTGCTAGACAAAGAATTTTTCTCAGATACTATAGGTCTGCCCGGTGGATTTTGTAAAGATTTGTGTATCTTGGGAAGAAAGTATAGTATATGTGTAACAGGATAAGGCACAATCAAAAAATCCTTTAAACTACGATCTATCAAACCTGTATCAAATTCATCAATTACAGATTTAAATTTATGGCAAAAATAAAATTTTGGATCACCAGACAAAACTCTGTATACCAAAAACGATAATTTTATGATTCGCCTCTCAAGATATTGGGACATATCCCCTAATAATGTAGTCCACCTTTACGGGGGGCCATTAAAATTATTTGGGGTTATTTGATAATTCATTAATAGCCAATATCGCTGATGAGGTCAACTTAGGAAGAAGTAAACCATATCCCCTCTTACTAATTTCAAGAGAATCAATATCCTGCTTAAACCCAAATTGTATGCGCTAAATTTTGGATGAAAAATTTGTGAAGGAACAAAATCACTAACATTTTTATAAAACAAAAAACCTTAACCCAAAATCCATCATTATCAGAGGTACCCGCATCATAAGGATGTTGACCAAAACCTGCTATCAAATTTTTTTTACGGGAAAAATTGTGTTTAATTCCCGGTTTTTAAACAAAACCCAATCCCTTTTTGGTTGGAAAAAATGAAAGTTCCTTTTGAAATTTAAAACATTTGTGGTTTAGTCCCAAAGGGAATAGATGAAATATTTACCACGCCCGAGGATCCTTTCTTCCTTTTTCCCCCGGTTGTTTTAACGGGAAACCCTTGGTGTCCGTGGTTGCTTCTGCTCCTTGTTTTTACTGCCCCCTGCGCCCTCTTTTAAACCCCCTACCTAGTTGGTTTGGCGGTTACCCGGGTTCCTGGTGTTTTTCCTTAAAAAAAAACTATAAAAATTGGCAAATTTAAAGTTTATAACAAAAAAAAAGTCCTTACCTTTTTTTGGAAACCCTCTTCCAACGTGTGTGGATTTTTTCCGTTGACCATGGGGTACACATTTTTATTCCATAATTTGGGTTTTTGTCGGGTCATGGGAAAGGTAAAACTTTTACTCACCCTGGTATGGGGGAAATTTTTTGGATTTAAATACCAAACTTTTTTGTGTAAACGGGGGTTTGGATAGTGTATATTTTTGGTGCCCCGCAAATTTTATCTATGTGGGGGAAAAACCCATGTTTGGTTTTAAAACCAGATTAAACATTTATTTGGGCTTTCAAATTAAAAAAAAGATTAATTTTGCAAGGTTTTAAAACTTTTGTGATGTGGTCAGGGGGAATTTGGGGTTTTTGGTGTATGGCGGTAATTTTTGTACCCTTTCCCAAACCGTGGAGGGGATAGACATGTGCTTTTCCCCAAAATTGGAGTTAAAATGGATTTATGATACAAAAAGGGTTTAAAACCACGGGGTTTAAAGTTGACTTTAAGATTTTTTTTTCGGTATATTCAAAAAGTTCTCCTTTGAGCTATTAAATTACTTTTCTATCTTAAAATTTTGGGAAGCATAAAAAAAATTTAAATTTTTTTTTTTTTTCTTTCTAGATTATTTCAAATTTTGGGTGTTTGGGGGCTGGGCCCTTTTGCCTACCGACATATCCCAGCTGTTTTTTCTTCCGTGGGGTTTTTTTTATTTATTGTTTCTTATTAAAGAATGTTTAAAAAAAAAAAAAAAAAAATTTCCCCCCCCAAAAAATGTTTTAATATATTTTATAAAATATATAATATATATAAATATAAATAAAAAAACATTTGTTTTATTTTTTATGGTCATTAAGGGGGGGGAACACCATTAAGCTTGTTTTTTTTTATAGAAATTGGTGCAGATGGTTTAGCTTCTTAGCTTACCCATTGCACACTAAATTTTTTGGGTTTCTTTTGTGTGTTTGGAAATTAGTTAATTTGTTTTGGTGGCCCCCCTTTAAAAATTAATAATTTTTTAGTATAATTTTTTTTTTATTTCCCATATACAACACGTGATCTGGTTATTACAAAAATGCGTCGGTGTTTACCATCGCTCCTGTATAACCTTAGCTTGATTGAACGTTTAAGGACGCGTTTGGTTGTCTGTGTCCTTTTCCAACCCTTGATGATGCACAGCGAAATCCAAAATTTTGTCGGGGACACGCCGGCTATGGGGGGCGTGCCTTTTTGAATCGCATAGTCTTTAAAAAGGATGCTGAGCTAGAGACGCGCTGGATGCGCAACTTTTTTCGGGTTGTTCTTTGGCTCATTATTTCAGCTGTGATATTTAAAAAAATTTTTCAGGTGACGATTAGGTATTTTTTTCCCGTTCATTATTTTTAACCCCCTTAAAACCCACCCTTTTGGCCTTTCTGACAAGCCCCATTTTTGAATCTGAAGTTTACTTTAGTGAGAATAACTTTTTTTACACTTTTCCATCCATGTGATACAGAGATTGTTTTCTCGTGACACATTGTGCTTTAAGTTAGTAAGAAATTTTATCCATACAAACCTTGTTTTTTTGTGAAAAAAATCAAAATTTCATGAAAATTTGGAAAAATTTGGATTTTTGAAAGTCCCAAAAATTTTTGTGCAAGACAATAATTATTCACCACAAAATGTTTTAAACAGCATCACCTATGTCCCCCTATAGGGTTGGGATCTTTTTAAAAGTCCTTTTTTTATGACATTAGAGGGCTTAGAAATTTGTATAATTTTTTCACATTTTCAAGAAAATTTCAATAACATTTTTTTTTGGGACCAGTCCAGTTCTGACTTGGCTTTTTTGGGGTCTTTTCCCTTAGATACCCCCCCATAAATTCCTTCAAGAAAAAAGACCCCTTTAAAAATGTTTTCAACATGTTTGGAAGTTTTTTAACCCTTTAAGGAAATTTTACAGAAATTAAAGCAAAGTGGAGGTGAAATTTCAAATTTTCACAAATTTTTTCAGTTTTCAATTTAATCCATTTTTCACTGGAAAACGGGTTTAAAAAATGACCAGGTAAAGTAACTTAATACAATTTTCCCCAGGGCTCCATTTTTTGAGAATCCCCCTATGGGGCCCTAGGTTTTTC
>JAODAL010040256.1:0-37078 GCA_025379985.1 Phyllomedusa bahiana
GCTCTATGGCTCCCGGGAAATTAGCAGTTTTAGGGATCAAATTGTCTGAGAGGGTCCCTCTCCCATATTAGAGGACCCTGTATTATAAATGATTACTGGGGGCTCTTTTTGCATTGGAGCCCAGGAACTTTTAGTTACACTTCTAGAAGACCTGGTGGAGCTGAGTATAGCAGATCAATAACATATTCAGCTCTGCTACATCTCTATTGCCCTGAATTTGAATTGGAAGTCCGTCTGGTTTTCTGCTGGTCCCAGCTGGATACTGGGATTTTTATGTACAAATACAATGTATCCCTCCCTGGCTTCCACTTACCTCTCGCTGGTCTTCTTCCGTTATTTCAGGTTGTCGGTGATGATTTTTCACGCTAATCGATTATAAGTAACTGATAGGTTATTACACACCTGCACTGACGGTGGCCAGGTGAACCAGCTGCCTTGTCTGTCCAAGGCTGGCACCGACTGGCACTGCCATGAGATGTAAGGCTTCCTGCGGTGCCAGGGGACCGGCGTGAGGTCACATGTTCTTCCAATTACTTTATCTCTGGTAAAGAAACTTTCTGGCGATTTAATCATTTATAATACCGGGGAGACCTGCGCCTGGTTCGGGCTGCTGATGAGAACATCTCAGGAGCGCAGCTTTCTTGTGCTGTACTTAAGATATTAAAGATTCACAGTTTTCCAGAGAACGTCCAACCTTAAATATCATTTGGTGTTTAATCTACAGCGTTAAATTGTCCAAAATTGTGTCCTGATTTATTCATATTTAGGGCTTTATGTATGAAAACTGTCCAACAGTAAAACTGTCCTTGTTGTCAATAGCAACCAATCAGAGCCCATAGCAACCAATCAGAACCCATAGGGACCAGTCAGAGCTCATAGCAATGAATCATATCCCATAGTGACCAATCAGAGCTCATAGCAACCAGTCAGAGCTCATAACAACCAATCAGAGCTCATAGCAACCAAACAGAGCTCATAGCAACCAATCAGAGCCCATGGTAACCAATCAGAGCTCATAGTAACCAATAAGAGCTCATAGCGACCAATCAGAGCTCATAGCCACCAATCAGAGCCCATAACAACCAATCAGAGCTCATAGCAATCAATCAGAGCTCATAGCAACCAATCAGAGCCCACAGCAATCAGAGCTCATAGCAACCATAGCCCGTAGCGACCAATCAGAGCTCATAGCAACCAATCAGAGCCCATACTAACCAATCAGGGCTCATAGCAGCCAATTAGAGCTCATAGCAACCAATCAGGGCTCATAGTAACCAGTCAGAGCCCACAGCAACCAATCAGGGCTCATAGCAACCAGTCAGAGCCCATAGCAACCAATCAGAGCTCATTGTAACCAATAAGAGCTCATAGCGACCAATTAGAGCTCATAGCAACCAATCAGTGCTAGTAGCAATCAATTTCTGTTTTTAGCAACAAATCAGAGCTCATAGCAACCAATCAGAGCCCATAGCGACCAATCAGAGCCCATAGCAATGAATCATATCCTATAGCGACCAATAAGAGTTCAGCTTTTATGTTACCAGAGCCCTACATGAAATGAAAGCTAAGCTCTGATTGGTTGCTATGGGCTCTGATTTGTTGTGAGCACTGATTGGTTGCTATGAGCGCTGATTTGTTGCTATGAGCTCTGATTGGTTGTTATAAACTGTAATTGGTTGCTCCAGGCTCTGATTGGTTGCTATGAGCTCTGATTGGTTACTATGAGCTCTGATTGGTCGCTATGAGCTCTGATTGGTTGCTATGAGCTCTGATTGGTTACTATGAGCTCTGATTGGTTGCTATGAGCTCTGATTGGTTGCTATGAGCTCTGATTGGTCGCTATGAGCTCATATTCGTTGCTATGAGCTCTGATTGGTTGCTATGAGCCCTGATTGGTCGCTATGAGCCCTGATTGGTTACTATGGGCTCTGATTGGTTGCTACTGACTATAAAGACAGTCTTACTGCTAGACAGTTTTCATACATAAGACACATTGGTCTCTGGAGCTAAATTTTTCTGAATCAGATGTGGAGTTTAGGAGCTCACTGTATAGTATGTTATTATTAGGTTTAATGTAAAATCTGTATACAGTAAGCTCCCTCTAGTGGTGACTGCAGAGAGTAAGGATTGTGACATGTGAGGGGTTGTCTCACTACAAAGATTAGCTTCCAACATGTAGAGAACAGGAAATGAAGATGTTTCCCAAATACATTGCTTTGTTTATTTTTCTTTGTTGAGGAGATAAAAGCGATTTTATTGGCTCTGAGTGCACTTTAGGTTACCAACCTGCTCTGCCCTGCTCTCCCCTCCTGTTTGTCTAATCTGATAGCAGGGATGACATCATCATATATAACTGCTGGCAGCTGGAGAGCTTGAGTGTTATCATATCTACCAAACAAAGGAGACTAATTACTTTACTTTAGTTCTGGAGCTTCTCTGGACTTGAGAGCAGGAGATTTTTATCTATTGTCAGAGTAATTAACAGACCTTTGAAAACATAGCTGATATGCTTATTACCCACAGCCTGACCTAGAAGGTGTTGACTCACCCAGCTGTTTCACAGAGCCAAGCAGTTTTAGATTCATGCTTCCTGCCTCTTCCTGGTCAGGCTGTGGGTGGATCTATAGCAGGGAAGGTGCGTTAGCTCATAAGAGAAGGAAATCTTATCTATACAACAGAGTGCACAAAGAGCAAAGTTAACAAAAGTAATTAGTCTCCTCTGTTTGTCCACTTTGATGGCACATTGGTAGGATATACCATCAAAGTCTAATAAGTGTGGGTCTGATGATTGAGACCTGCACCTGTCCCAGAAATATGTGCCCAAAATTGTCAGCTCAGAATAGGGAACCGGTTGCCATTGCTCACCACTCTTCACACACCTGTACTCGGAACTCCTATAGAACAGAATGGAGAGTCATGTGCAACCACTTCTTCATTCTGAGCTGACATGGAGGTTTTGGGGGTTTGTTTCTGAGACCCTTCTATTATCAGTGTCCCTCATACAAGCACAGCTAAGAATAGCAGGGCTGATATGTCAGTCACTGCTGTAGAACCTCCCACAGCCTGAACAGGAAACCCACAGCCTGAACAGGAAGTGGGATCCTGAAACTGTAGAACCGCCCACAGCCTGAACAGGAAGTGGGAGCCTGAAGCTGTAGAACCAGTCACAGACTGAACAGGAGGTGGGAGCCTGAAGCTGTAGAACTACCCACAGCCTGAACAGGAAGTGGGAGCCTGAAGCTTTAGAACCACCTACAGGCTGAACAGGAGGTCGGAGCCTGAAACTGTAGAACCACCTACAGGCTGAACAGGAGGTCGGAGCCTGAAACTGTAGAACCACCCACAGCCTGAACAGGAAGTGGTAGCCTGAAGTTGTAGAACCACCCAGAGCCTGAACAGGAAGTGGAAGCTGAGCTGAGAACGCACCACAGCCTGAACAGGAAGTGGGAGTCTGATGCTGCAGAATCGCCCACAGCCTGAACAGGAAGTGGGAACCTGAAGCTGAAGAACCGCCCATAGCCTCAACAGGAATTGGAAGCCTTAAGTTGTAAAACCACCCAGAACCTGATCAGGAGGTGTGAGCCTGAAGCTGTAGAATCATCCACAGCCTGAACAGGATGTTAGAGCGTGAAACTGTAGAACGGCCCACTACCTAAACAGGAAGTAGGAGCCTGAAGCTTGCTGTGAAGTGCAGATTCGGTGAAACAGCATGGTGAGAACACCCCTTTAAGTTTTCTTTAAATCAGCCATCCAAGACCTGAATAGATTCTGAATCGGCCATATCAGTCCTCAGTCCTCCTCTTCGCCACTGTTGTTGATTACCAACCACCCATGGCCGGGACGACGGGTAGGCAGAGGTAGGCGATCGCCTAGGGTGCCTACCTCTGCCTGTCTCTAAGGGGCGCAGACAGGGGCCCCGAACCCCCCGGGCTCCAGGCCTCTGCCATGCGCCTGAAGCGCCGGCGGTCTCTGTATGTGTGTCCACTGGACGCACATACAGCTGACTGGGCTTATGCGGAGCAGAGAGCGAGCGCTCCCTGCTCCGCAGACAGTGTCGGACCGACTCCGGGTCCGACACAGCAGGGCCGCCGCGGCCACGTGACACTCAGCTGAGCAGTGTCGCGATGAAGTGGCATCCCGGCGCTGGAGGCGTGGCCTGAAGAGGAGCGCGCGGCCGGGAAGCAGGTAAGGTGAGTATTAATGTTATTATTTTTACCTGCCTTAGTGTCCCCATATACCTGCCTGAGAGTGCCCCAATATACCTGCCTGAGTGCTCCTATATACCTGAGTGCCCCTATATACCTGCCTGTGTGCCCCCTATATCTATATACCTGCCTGAGAGTGCCCCTATATACCTGAGTGCCCCTATATACCTGCCTGAGAGTGCCCCTATATACCTGAGTGCCCCTATTTACCTGCCTGTGTGCCCCCTATTTATACCTGCCTGTGTGTCCCCATAAACCTGCCTTATAGCACCTATATCTATATAACTGCCTTAGTGCCCCAAATATCTATATGCCTGCCTGTGTGCCCCGTATATCTATATACCTGCCTGAGTGCTCCCATATACCTGCCTGTGTGCCCCCCTATATCTATATACCTGCCTGTGTGCCCCTATATCTATATACCTGCCTGTGTGCCCCCTATACCTATATACCTGCCTGTGTGCCCCTATATCCCTGTGTGCCCCCATATACCTGCCTGTGTGCCCCCTATACCTGCCTGTGTGCCCCCTATATCAATATACCTGCCTGAGTGCTCCCATATACCTGCCTGTGTGCCCCCCTATATCTATATACCTGCCTGAGTGCCCCTATATCTATATACCTGCCTGAGAGTAACCCTATATCAATATACCTGCCTGAGAGTGACCCTATGTCTATATACCTGCCTGAGTGACCCTATATCTATATACCTGCCTGAGAGTGACCTTATATGTATGTACCTGCCTGAGTGACCCTATATCTATATACCTGCCTGAGAGTGACCTTATATGTATGTACCTGCCTGAGTGCCCCTATATTTATATACCTACCTGCCTAAGGGGACAATATCTATATACCTGCCTGACTGAGGAGACATATAAATATATATACCTGCCTGAAAGAGGGCATATCTATATACCTGCCTAACTGATGGGGACCTATATATACCTGCCTATTGAGGGGACATATATTACCTGTCTAACTTGCAGGGACCTTATAGTTTCCCTATCTGAGGGGACATATATACCTGTCTAACTGAGGGGACTTATATACCTATAATTAAGGAGTTGCTGGAAATGTGAGGATTCTAAGATATTTGTGTCCAAATCCTCAGGGACGAGTATTGGCCGGGGAGCAATCAGCATGAAGGTGTGAACCGGATGGAGAAGAAAAGGGAAAGTGAACGCGCTGATCAGAAAAGACGTCTCCGGGGAAATTCACTAAATGTAACTGCAGGTAATCACTTATATTTCTGGGAGAGTTCTACATACAACTAGTATCTACCACTATTGGCCTGTATGGCGGTTTGGGATATGTAATCAGAGCCTGTGTACAGTGATAGTCACATGTGGGGGTTGCGTTCGGTCAGGGGGCTGGCAGAAATTATTTGAGCCCTTTAAATAGTATAGTTTTGGGTCTTGGTTTTGTAGGAGGGTTTTTTGTAAACAATCATTCGTCCTGGTAGAAATTTTCTCCATGTATCGGGGGATTATTTAGTGACTGTTATTTAGGTATTCACTGTCATACGGAGGGGAGCGTTTGAAAAAGCAAATTTGTCATGGCTGAATTTTCATTGTTTCAGTGACTGCTGAGGAGATGGACGGGGGCTATGTGGAATGTGCAGAAAATTAGTGACAGGACCTGGCGGCAGGGGCGAGAGGAAATTTGTGTGGGGGGGTGCAATTTTTGGGGGAGCGAGGGGGGGGCGCCATTGCCTGTACTTGCCTAGGGCACCAAAATGCCTTGTCCCAGCCCTGCAACCACCAGCTGTGACTTGACAAACAACCAAACAACAGAGAACAGCATTAAAACATAAGTATACCCCCAACACCCAATAACAAATCAAGGGCGGGAGAGTCCCGGTCAGGTGCCCAGAAGTGAGACTGAATCGGGAAGCATTATGGATCCCCTATATGGGCATGGGGAAGGCCTAACCTGGTCCTTGGACCACCCACTAACACCAGTGTAGGGGAAAGTGGATGGGCCAACCACAGTAAAACCCCTTTAGATACCACCAAAAAGGGATGAGGTATTAATCCCTGGGAGCCACTCAAAAAACTCCCTGTAGTCAGGTAACACCGCACCCGACCCAAGTGTCGTACAAACAACAATGTTAGAGTATTTCTACAAGGTCCCAAAACAAAGTATATAGAGATGATGAATGGTAGAAGCTCCCTAAGGATAAAGATTTCAAATTTCACGGACCCATGAGAATCGGAAGGGGGTTTGGTTCATGAGATCACGACAATATTATCTTCTCATGTGTCTTGAGCTGTCTTCATCTCCAACTTCCGAGAAGATCCAATCTTCTGCAACCAAGTAGGCGGCCGGAGAGGTGTCAACTATCTATGTCTACATCCCTCCACCACCATGAGCCACAAGGAAGGACACCATCCTTCTTGCTCCTACAGATTGCATATAAAATTAGATGGACAATACAATAAAAAAAAATGTCTTTTCACATATTAACAAGTAACATGAGACCATTACATGGATCTTCTTTAAATTGGCTGGTTGTTTTATATCTATCTATCTATCTATCTATCTATCTATCTATCTATCTATCTATCTATCTATCTATCTATCTATCTCATATCTATCTATCTATCTCATATCTATCCCATATCTATCTATCTATCTATCTATCTATCTATCTATCTATCTATCGTATCTCCCGAAAGTAAGTGCACCCCTCACATTTGTATAAATATTGTGTTATATTTTTTCCTGGGACAACACTGAGGATCTGTCCCTGATACAATGTAAAGTAGTCAGTGCCCGGCTTGTATCACAGGGGGATGTGGTGTCCTCAAAATAACCCAACACAGACATCAATGTCTAAACCACTGGCAACAAAAATGAGTACACCCCTAAGTGACAACAAAAGTGAGGACACCCCTAAGAGACCACAAAAGTGAGGACACCCCTAAGAGACAACAAAAGTGAGTGCACCCCTAAGGGAAAATGGACAAATAGGGCACAAAGTGTCAATATTTTCTGTGGCCACCATTATTTCCCAGCACTGTCTTAATTCTCTTCGGCATGGAGGTAGCCAGAGCTTCACAGGTTGCAGCCACTGGATTCCTCTTCCACTCCTCCATGACGACATCCCGGAGCTGGTGGATGTTAGAGACCTTGTGCTGCTCCACCTTCTGTTTGAGGAGGCCCCACAGATGCTCAGTAGGGTTTAGGTCTGGAGACGCTTGGCCAGTCCAGCACCTTTACCCTCAGTCTCTTTAGCAAGGCAGTGGTCGTCTTGGAGCTGTTTGGGGTCATTATCATGTTGGATACTGCCCTGCGGCCCAGAAGGGAGGGGGATCATGCTCTGCTTCAGGATGTCACAGGACATGTTGGCATTCATGGTTCCCTTAATGAACTGTAGCTCCCCACAGCCGGCAGCACTCATGCAGCCCAAGCCATGACCCTCCCACCACCATGTTTGACTGTAGGCAGACACACTTGTCTTTGTACTCCTCACCTGGTTGCCGCCACACGCGCCTGACACCATCTGAACCAAATAAGTTTATCTTGGTCTCATCAGAGCATAGGCCGTGGTTCCAGTAATCCATGTCCTTAGTCTGCTTGTCTTCAGCAAACTGTTTGCAGGCTTTCTTGTGCATTATTTTTAGAAGAGGCTTCCTTTTGGGACGACAGCCATGAAGACCAATATGATGCAGTGTGCGACATATGGTCTGAGCACTGACAGGCTGACCCCATCACCTGTAACCTCTGCAACAAAGCTGGCAGCACTCATCTATGGCGCTGAGCACATGCACTCAGCTTCTTTGGTCGACCTTGGTGAGGCCTGTTCTGAGTGGAACCTGTCTTGTTAAACCTCTGTATGGTCTTGGCCCCCGCGCTGCAGCTCAGTGTCAGGGTGTTGGCCCCCGCGCTGCAGCTCAGTGTCAGGGTGTTGGCCCCCGCGCTGCAGCTCAGTGTCAGGGTGTTGGCCCCCACGCTGCAGCTCAGTGTCAGGGTGTTGGCCCCCGCGCTGCAGCTCAGTGTCAGGGTGTTGGCCCCCGCGCTGCAGCTCAGTGTCAGGGTGTTGGCCCCCGCGCTGCAGCTCAGTGTCAGGGTGTTGGCATCTTCTTATAGCCTTGACCATCTTTATGTAGAGCAACAATTCTTTCTTTCATAACCTCAGACAGTTCTTTCCCATAAGGCACCATGTTGAACTTCCAGTGACCAGTATGAGAGAGTGTGAGAGCGATTACACCGAATTTAACATACCTGCTCCTCATTCATACCTGAGACCTTGTAACACTAACGAGTCACCTGACACCATGGAGGGAAAATTTCACTTAGGGGTGAACTCACTTTTCTTGCCAGCAGATAAGACATTGATGTGTGGAGTTATTTTGAGGGCACACCAAATTTACACTGTTAGGGTATGTTCACACAGTGTATTGCGGCGCATACAGTATGCGGTGCAATACACCATGGGTTTCGGGAGCTCGCGTTGATCTGTGCATGCCTCCGAGGCATGCGGGGGGCTGGCGGCCCGCCGGCCCCATAGACATGCATTGTCAGCAGCACGTAATCACCGCGAACATTTGACATGTCACTTATCTCCCCGCGCACACAATAGGATCGTATTGTACGAGCGGGGAGACGAGGCTTAATCAATAGTTCTCTATGATAGCTTTGGATTACCGTATTTGCGGCATGCATTTAGCCGCGTATAACGCGCAATATGCGGCGAAATGCACGCCAAAATAAGCCGTGTGAACATGGCCTTATACAAGCCGTGCACTGACTACTTTACATTGTATCAAAGTGTCAGATCATCAGTGTTGTCCCATAAAAAGATAGAATACAAAAATACTTACAAAAATGTGAGGGGTGTACTTACTTTTGTGAGATACTGTATATAAACATATATGTATGATTTCCTCTATGTACATAACTTACTGGTTTGTCTCTCTGACTTCCACTCTGTGGGCTCTGATAGCAGTTGTGAGGATTGCTTGACGGTTCCTCTCCCAGACCAGCCTATTCATGTCTATGGGAGAGTCACAACCCCCTCTCCGTTCAGAAAAGAGAGGTTTTGGGGCTCGTTTAGGAGATATGTCCAGGTCCCACCTTTAGGTTGTCTGTACTGAGACAACCCTATTATTTCAGATGGGGCATAAACCACTTTTCCATTAAGAATGGGGAGTTTTGGGGGGCCATTGAGGAGATAAGCGCGGGTCCCAGATCTGACATTGATGGCATATCCTATCAATATGTTTGTGACGGCAAAACCCCTTTACTTGCATTCGCCAACAAGAGAACAATTCTTATTATTCTCCTGTTATTCCTCTCTTCTTCCTCCTGGAAATGTATGAATAAGTTGACAAGTGGGTTCCATTACAGGGGTTTTGTCCTTAAGTCTGAAGCCCATCATTGGTGACTCTCAGACAGTATAGAGGCACATTTTCTGTTTTTTTTTTAATTAACTGGGTGGTTGTTTTTTCTTTATGTTCATGGCTTCCCGGCTCGTGTCTCTGACTTCCCCTCTGTGAGCTCTGATAGCGACAGTGAGGATTGCTGGACAGCTGTTCTTCCAGGCCTGAGAGGTGTAAGCAGGAACTGATAACTGTAAAGAAACCCCCTCCCCAGTGCATAAAAAGATTACCCATATTATCCTTTCATGTATCGCTCTTTTCATTGCACTGTGGTCTAGTCCAATCTTATATATTCCTGCCCTGGGAATAGTCGAACAATCATTATGTCATTACCTACTATTTGGAGTGAGGCTACATGCAGATAAGCAGCAGCTGCAGTAAAGTGAGATAAGTGAAGTTCAGGAGTTTTATCTCTTTAATATAACGGCTAGAGGAAGACCAGATCTTATAAGTCATTTTGAATTTCATATGACTGCTTAAAGAAATACTGCCAAATATCCTAAAAAAAATTGTTTTCCGGGAATATTAGAGTTAACAGAAATACTCCTCTCTGATAAAACTGCCCTTTCCTGTTATAAGCTTGGACGCGCCTAGTAATAGATGGGCTCTCATTATTTTTACTATTTTAAATTTTACGTTTCAAGTAATAAAATTGCTATTTTCCAATCGTTTTTAAGCGACGCCCTTATTTGCTGAGCAGCTGCAGTTTGCTTCACTGGACAAACCGATCCCAGAGCATCTCTACTGGGTTAAGCTCTGGTGGCGGCCATTGTGCTCCGCTTGTCCGTGCAGTCCCTGGAGGAGTCCTGAGGGTCATTGTCCTGTTGGAAACAAAATAACATCCCAAATAAGCTTCAAACAGATGGAACAGTGTCAGAGTCAGGCCGTGGGGCTACCCGTGCCATCAAGTCTTAACAAGTTGCCAAGATTGCCACCTGCAGAACACCCCAGCACCACCAAACCATCTCCCCCTCATATCCAGACTTCATCCACTCACCTGTCGTGTCTCATAAAGATATGAAGGTTTGAAGCCAAACACCAGACCCCGCTGCCTCCGCTCCGCGTCTTGTTTTTCCATCTTATATCTTGTTCTTAGTAATGGCTTCTGGACTCCCCCATGAAGGCCGGGTTCATCAGGTTCACTTAATAGTTGGTGGTGAAACGCGTCTTCTGGCCTCTGGAAAGCATCTTCAGCAGCTAAATGCCTCCAAATTGCATGGGCCTAGAGTCTATCCCCCTAACCCTTAACCTAACTCTATCCTAGCCCTAGCCTTACCTTACTCTAACCCTAACCTAACCCTTATCCAAACCCTTCCCTAATTCTCATCCTTCCCTAACACTTATCTTAACTCTTACCCTAACCCTAACCATAAACCTAACCCTTATCCAAACCCTACCATAACCCTTATCCTTACTCTAACCAGGACTGGGACAAGGTGTTTTGGTGCCCCAGGCAAATAATGCACATGACGCCCCCCCACCCAATGGAAAAATTCAGCCCCTCCCATGCCTCCTTGTGCCCCCTTCCTGCGTGGGATGAAGTGGCGCTCTAGCCTAGCTTTGCCTACCCATCTTTCAAGCCCAGACTCTAACCCTAATCTAACTCTTACCCTAATAAGCACAGCTAACCCTACTCTAACCTTTACCCTAATCGTAACCCTAATCTTTTCCTAACCCTACAGAACCTTAAACATTCTCGTACCCTAACCTAAACCTAAATGTTATCCTAAATCTAACCCTAACCCTAAACGTTACCCTTACCCTAACCCAAACCTGTTACCCTAACCTTAAAACTAACCCTAAACATTTTTCCTTTAATAACCTAAAACCCCAATAAACTGTTTAAACCACCTAAACCCCTTTTACCTAACCCTAACCCTAAAACATTGTCCTTAACCTAACCTAAACCTGTTACCCTAACACTAACCCTAAACATTGTCCTTAACCTAACCCAAACCTGTTACCCTAACACTAACCCTAAACATTGTCCTTAACCTAACCCAGACCTGTTACCCTAACACTAACCCTAAACATTGTCCTTAACCTAACCCAAACCTGTTACCCTAAATCTAACCCTAATCCTAATCATTGTCCTTACCCAAACCTAACTATTATCCTAACCCTAAACAGTGTCCTTACCCTAACCCAAACCTATCCTTTACCCTAAACCTTAGCCTAATCTTAACTATTATCCTAACCCTTACCCTAAACCTAACTGTTACCCTAACTCTAACCCTAATCCTAAACATTGTCCTTACCCTGACCCACACCTAACCCTTAGCCTAAATCTTAGCCTAATTTTAACTATTACCTTAAC
Organism: Phyllomedusa bahiana; assembly: GCA_025379985.1. NCBI lineage: Eukaryota > Metazoa > Chordata > Amphibia > Anura > Hylidae > Phyllomedusa > Phyllomedusa bahiana. The sequence continues at coordinate 11,910 of JAODAL010040256.1, forward strand.
CCTTGCTCTGACCTTTAACCCTATCCTACCCATATTTCAACCCTTAACCTTACCCTAACTCTTATCCTTCTCTGCTAAAACCTAGTTTATGGTTGACCTGAACTAAATTATTGATGGGTCAAATGTATCAGTGACCTAAATCAGAAGCGCAACAGTCAGTATTACCCACGCCCTGCAGTGGTCACTGCAGCAGTCATGTATCCTGCATCAGCTGATCTCCAAGAATTTCAGGAGCTGGACCTATGGCCGGTCCTCAGGGATATAAAGATGAGACAATACCTATAAACACAGGGGCGGACGTGCTATAGACGGTGCGGGGAGTCTGAGCCTTGGGGCCTGATTAGAGCGGCTCCGCCAGATGTCAGGTTCCCTCAATAAGCTCTGATTCCTCCTTTTACATGGTCTTGGCCGGAGATGATTGTTTTTCTCCCTCGGCCGATGAGAGGATAATGCTTCTTTCACCCCTTCTTGGCCGGTGGGTTAGAAACGGCAGAAAAACTAGGGCGATTACCAGATGTCACTGCTGAAGGCAGCAAAGCTAGGTTCCTGCAGACCATTGTCTTATCTGGACAGTTCAGCTTGTGCTCAGCACAGACAAGGCATAGATTCCCTATCCTGAAGAGCTTACAATCCGACTGTAGGAAGAACACAGGAACATAAACCGACAATTATTAAGGAGGGCACTACTGCTTGCATCTCAGTGATGATATCCCTGGTGGTCTGGGGCCTGATAGTCAAGTGTTAAAGTGCACAATGATAGCACCATAGAGTTTCCAAATAATACTTCCATAGAAAGCATTGATTAATGTCATTACCTCATCCTGTAGAGTTCCCTGGTGGTCTGGAGTTCAGAAGTCTTCTTAGATAATAGGTGGATTAGCATCCCTGGTGGTCTAGGGTCTGATAGTCATTGAAGGTAAAGAGGGTAAAGTGTACAATAAGAGTGACATACGGTTTCCAAATAATACTACTACCTGGTGATCTTGGGCCTGAAAGTAATCAAAGGAAAAGGGGTTAAAGTGTAAAATGACAGTACCATACAGTTTCCAAATAATATTAACATAGAAATGCAGTGATTACCTCATCCTGTAGAGTTCCCTGGTGGGCTGGAGTTCAGACGGATTTTAAGATAGTAAAAGGGTTAGCTTCCCTGGTGGTCTGGAGTTTAGAAGTGTTCTAAGATAATAGGAGGGTTAGCATCCCTGGTGGCCTAGGGTCTCAAAGACATTGAAGGTAAAGTAGTTAAAGTGTACAATGACAGAACCATATGGATTCCAAATAATACTATCATAGAATGCAGTGATTAATGTCATTACCTCATCCTGTAGATTTCCCTGGTGCTCTGGAGTTCAGATGTCTTCTAAGATAATAAGAGGATTGACATCCCTGGTGTTTTGGGGCCTGATAGTAATCAAAGGTAAGAGGAGTTAAAGTGTAAAATGACAGTACCATATGGTTTCCAAATAATACTACCATAGAATGCAGTGATTAATGTCATTACCTCATCCTGCAGAGTTCCCTGGTGGTATGGAGTTCAGATGTATTTTTAGTTAGTATAAGGGTTTGCTTCCCTGGTGGTCTGGAGTTTAGAAGTGTTCTAAGATAATAGGAGGGTTAGCATCCCGGGTGGCCTGGAGTTTAGCAGCTTTCTAAGATACTAGGAGGGTTAGCTTCCCTGGTGGCCTGGAGTTTAGAAGTGTTCTAAGATAATAGGAGGGTTAGCATCCCTGGTGGCCTGGAGTTTAGAAGTGTTCTAAGATAATAGGAGGGTTAGCTTCCCGGGTGGTCTGGAGTTTAGAAGTGTTCTAAGATAATAAGAGGATTGACATCCCTGGTGGTCTAGGGTCTGATAGTCATTGAAGGTAAAGAGGGTAAAGTGTAAAATGACAGTACCATACGGTTTCCAAATAATACTACCATAGAATGCAGTGTATAATGCCATCACTTCATCTTCTACAGTTTCCTGGTGATCTGGAGTTTAGAAGGTTTTTTTTGAGGCAGTAAAAGTGTTAGCATCCCTGGTGGTCTAGGGTAGAAAAAGTAATAATTCAAACCTGGAATCTGCTGGGTTACATACTTATATACTGTAGCTTGAAGGGACCCTACCATCAATTTTTCCTTCTCACTTATTGACAAGCATTGTGCGACTGTTATATGGATTTTTATTTGTTTACAATTGGTTGCTTGTTTTTTTGTAACCTTTTTTAACGTTCCCCTATATACACGACTCCCTGGTCTATCACTTTATCTCTCTGACTTCTGCTCTGTTAGCGACAGTGAGGACTACTTGACAGCTCTTCCAGGTCCACTAAGGGCCTGAGAGGTGTAAGTGTTATCAGCAGGAACTGAGAGGTATAAGTGTTATCAGGAGGACCTCATAGAAGTGTAAGTGTTATCAGCTGGACCTGAGAGGTGTGTTATCAGTAGAACTTGACAGAGGTAAGTGCTATCAGGAGGACCTGATAGAAGTTTAAGTTTTATCGCAGGACTTGAGAGGTTTTAACTGTTCTCAGCAGGAACTGAGAGGTGTAGGTGTTATCAGCATGACCTCAGAGGTGTAAGTGGTATCAGCAGGACCTGAGATATATAAGTGTTATCAGGAGGACCTCATAGAAGTATAAGTGTTATCAGGAGGACCTCATAGAAGTGTAACTGTTATCAGCAGGAACTGAGAGGTGTAAGTGTTGTCAGCAGGACCTGAGAGGTGTGTTATCAGTAGAACTTGATAGAGGTAAGTGTTATCAGGAGGACCTGATAGAAGTGTAAGTGTTATCAGCAGGACTTGAGAGGTCTAATTGTTATCAGCAGGAACTGAGAGGTGTAAGTGTTATCAGGAGAACCTGAAAGAGGTAAGTATTATCAGGAGGACCGCATAGAAGTATAAGTGTTATCAGCTGGACCTGAGAGGTGTAAGTATTATCAGCTGGACCTGATAGGTCTGAAGAAATCTGGAAACCTCCCAAGTTCATATTTTGTTCTTGTCATTGCCCTCTGCCTGTCCATGAAACAATAGAGCGATCATTACCTACTATTTGCAATGAGACTACACGGAGATAAGCAGCAGCTGCAGAAAAGTGAGAGATTATTCTGCCTGGCCATTCAGGAGTTTTATCTCTTTACTATCACAGCTAGAAAAGGACAAGGTTGTTTTTTTTTTTTTTTTAAGGATTGTGACCCTTTTATTCTTTTGATCACTGAGGGCATATAATTTTGCCATAAAATAAATGCGAAATTCACGCTTTTACAGGTTTGGCTCACTTAGGAACCTTTCTTTATCAATTCAAGAAAAAACTTTATTGGTGAAAAAGGTAATATGACAAATGCAAGCTGGAGGTACAATCCGAGACATGCGGACACAAAAATTTGTAGTAAAAAAAGAAAGTCAACAATGCAAACATGACCACAAGAATGCAATATCGTAGATAAAGTAAATGTACCGATCTTGATGATTATAATCGCGAGAAGCAAGCTAGAGCTAATCCTTCAGTCTAATATAAACCAAAAATTAAACTAAGTGTTAAGAGGGCATCTTAAAAAAGGACAAGGTTTTATACAACCTTCAACTCTCTTCTCCGTCCACCAACACCCCTCCCCCATCCCTCCTTTCAGCAGATGACTTTGCCATTCACTTCCTCCAGAAGATCAACCTCATAAAGGGGAAAGCTTCAGCCCCGCAGTCCCCACCACCCCCCCTTACCCTTGCAACCTCCTTCCCCCTTAACTTGCTTCCCCACGGTCACTCATGACAAGCTCTCCTCCATGCTGCAAATCCAACCTCACTACCTGTAGTCTTGACCCACTGCCATCCCACCTCATCCCAGACCTCAGTGCTTCTATCATCCCAGCACTCACCCATCTCTTCAACCTATCAATAACCTCTGGCATCTTCCTTCTGCCTTAAAACATGCTAGTATAACTCAAATCCTACAGAAAATCAACCCTTGACACCTCTACTCTGTCCAACTATCGCCCCTTTCTCACTGCCCCCTTTTTTGCTTCCAAACTCCTCGAGCAGCACGTCTATCTTCAGCTGTCCTCCCACCTCTCCTCCAACTCTCTTCTTGACCCACTACAATCTGGTTTTCGACCCCACCCTCTACCGAAACCGCCCTAACCAAAGTCACTAATGATCTAGTAACTGCTAAAGCCTCATGCCACTACTCTTTGCTCCTCATCTTGGAACTGTCCTCTGCCTATGACACTGCCGACAATTCCCTCCTGCAACAAATCCTCTCCTCCCTCGGCATCACACTTGGCTCTTCCTGGATCTCCTGTACCTCACTGTCGGACATTCAGCGTTTTTCACTCTCGCTCCACCTCCTCCCCCCCGGGAACTCCTCTATTGGGGTCCCCCAAAGGGTCAGTCCTGGGTCCACTACTCTTCTCTATCTACACCCTTGGCCTCGGTCAGCTCATAGCCCCCACATGGCTTTCATTTACCACCTGTATGCTGATGATAACCCAACTCTACATCTCTGGCCCAGATGTCACTTCTCTACTCTCCCCGGGTACCATACTGTCAAACGTCCATTTCCTCCTTTTTCTCATCACGTCTCCTAAAACTAAATGTGGAGAAAACAGAACTCACATCTTCCCCCCATCCAACTCTACCCCTGCCCCTGATCTCTCTATTACAGTCAACGGCTCTACACTTTCACCGGTCCCACAAGTCCGCTGCCTTGGGGTAATCCTAGAAATCCGCTCTATCTTTCAAACCAACATCCAAACCCTCACCTCTGCCTGCCGCCTCCACCTGAAAAACATCTCTCGCATCCGCTCAAATTTCCCCGGCTATGACACTACAAAAATGCTGGTCCATGGGCCCCTTTTCATCTCCCGCCTAGACTACTGCCCAAAATCCTTCTCAGTGGGCCTCCCAGCTAGCACCCTCCTCCCCTCCAATCCATCCTTAACTCTGCTGCCCGTCTTTTCCACCTCTCTCCTCGCTACTCCTCTGCCCTCTCCCCTCTGCCCAAACCCTTCACCCGGCTTACCATTGCCCAGCGGGAATTCATTTCAAGCTACTAACCATGACCTACAAGGCTCTCCATGACCTCTCCCCTCCATACATCTCTGCCCTAATTTCCAAATATCCCCCCCCACGCACTCTCTGCTCCTCACAGGACCTTCTCCTCTGCTCTCCCCTTATCAGCTCCTCATACAACCGTCTCCAAGATTCTCCCTGCTTCACCCACACTCTGGAACTCACTGCCCCAACACATCAGACTCTCCTCCACTTTCACCAGCTTCAAAAGCAACCTGAAAACCCATTTCTTCAGGCTTGCCTATAACCTTCACTAAACTTGTCACTACTTCCTCCACAGACATGTCTGCCCCTCTCCTCCTGTCTCTTTCCCCTCCTTGTAGATTGTAAGCCCTCGCGGGTAGGGTCCTCACTCCTCTGTCGTGCCAATTGTAATTTTCCCTTATCACTGTAAATCGTTTGACTTATGTAATGTATGTAACCCCCCCGAATGTTACAGCGCCCTGGAATCAATGGCGCTTTAAAATAAATAATAATAATAATAATAATACATAATTTATAATTGCATATGATTGCCAAAATAAAAAAGGTCACCAAAAATTCAAAAAAAAAATTGTTTTCCCCGGGGTTTTTGGGTTTTTAAAAAAGGGGTTTTCCCCACTACAAGGTTTTGGGTCTTTTTAAGTAAAGATCTTTCAAAAACAATTCCCCTTTGGGCCCCAAAAGGGCCAAAAACACTCCAAAACCCCAACCTGATAACCCCTTTTTTAAAAAAAGGGTTTTTAAAACAGCTCCTCAGGGCACATAGCCACAGACCTTTTCCCATTTTCTCCCGATAGGCTGCCAGCTCTTTTGGTTTCTATAGGGTACAGACCTGCTCAATCTACCTTTATAGGCGCCAGTACTTTGGGCGCAAAAGGCTTTAGACCTGTTTGAACTCTCCTGATAGACTGCCACACTGGTTGCCATAGGGTACTTTTTCCCGGCTTCCCTTTCAAACCTAGTGGAACCAGTAAACACGCCCCGAATTTTAAAAATTAAACAGGGCTGAGGGGGAGATGAATCAAGGTTTGGGGGAGACAACCCCCTTTAAAAAAAAATTCCTTTTTTTGGGGAAAAGGGCCCTATAAAATAAGGGAAAGGGGGCGGGAAAAGAAATTTGGGCCACAATGGGCAATGACATTTTTGATTTAACCGTGGGCTGAGGGGTTCCTTGGGAGTCCTCTTTTGACTCCCAGTCTTACCTAAATTGCCCCTAGGACAGGGGAGGGGAAAGGGGGCGCAACTAAGGGGCGCAACGTTTTAATTAAAATTTCAGAAAAAAACATAATTGCATATTTTTGGGCCCAAACCTTTTAAACAAAAAAATGGGCCCCCTTTTTAGAACACTGCAGTTTTTCCCAGCCCCAAAAACATGAAAACACACTTTGGGCCCTGGGCCCCAAAACCCCCCCCAAACCCCTCAAGCACACGGGCAAAATATGTCTGGCCCCCGGCAACTTTTCAACCCCACAGGCAAATTTTTGAGGGAGGGAGCCCTTTGGGGTCCCTTTCCACCAAAGGTTTTTAACTGTTTGCACATCCTAAAAACAAAAACAAAACATTAAAAAAGCAAAGCCAACCAAGGGATCCCGGGTTTTGTTTGTTGGGAATTTCTGGGACATACCCCCCACCCACTTTTTTGGGCCCCTAAACCTTTTTGGGGCCCCCGGGGAATGGAAAAGATGACCCCCCGAAATTTTTTTGGGGCCGGGACAATGAAAAAAAGGCAAAAAAGACCAAAAGACTGGAGGTTTATCTGTTCCTTTTGCCGAAAATCATCTTTGAACCATGTGAAACCCAAATAAGGGACCAGAGAATTTTATGATCTTATAGAAGTACTACAGCCCCAAAATATTGTCAACTGTTATATATAGTGATTGATTTGGCATTGGCCACCGAAGCCACAAGATTATGAGAATGGGCCGTGGTCATTTGTCATTAAAGGGGTTGTCTCACTACATTGATTCATCTCACCTCAGTCCTGTTTTCTTGGTTTCACTTTGAATTCAGGGGCGTGTTTACTGGCTTCCACTAGGCTGCAGTAGAAGCCAGGTCTGTAGCTATAGCGACCAGTGCTGGCAGCCTATCAGCAGAGATCAAACAGGTCTGTAGCTATAGCGACCAGTGCTGACAGCCTATCAGGAGAGATCAAATAGGTCTGTAGCTATAGCAACCAGTGCTGACAGCCTATCAGGAGAGATCAAACAGGTCTGTAGCTATAGCAACCAGTGCTGGCAGCCTATCAGGAGAGATCAAACAGGTCTGTAGCTATAGCAACCAGTGCTGACAGCCTATCAGGAGAGATCAAACAGGTCTGTAGCTATGGGGATCTGAGGAGCTGATGCAGCCCATACAAGAGGGGATATCTAGTAATAGGTAGGGAATTGCTAATAGACACATATTGCAAAGTGACTTGATTTTTCAATGTCTTTAACATAAATAGCAATCCATGTAGTGAGACAACCCCTTTAAAGGGGATGTGTCATCAGAAAATGACTTAGAGAAACATGTATGAACGGGGCTGCGCCATTTTTTTTTTGGCATGCTTTGAGTCAAACAAACTAGGATAGCCAGCAAAACTTGATGAATCGCGCTCAGACTTTTGACTCTTGAGAAATGAGCTTTGGGACTATCCTATCATACAAACCCATACCAGTTTGGCATGGCTGAGACAAAATTTGGCGCATACATATTTGCCCCTTTTACCCCATTATTTAGCCCTGGGCCCAATCTCAGGATCAGTGGGGGGGGGGGGGGGTGGGGGGGGGGGGGGGGGGGGTCCTTATACCAAATTTCCCACGTCATATTCGATTGACTTTTGATCTCTTCTTGGTGAAAGTCTGACCAGTACACCTGGAACTGTAGAAAAGTTGGGTCATTTGTCCACAAATGGAAGGTTCTGTGCAAAGTCGCCATGTAGTCCTAATAACATGTGATCCACCCCTCAGGGCCCGGGAAGCAGCGACAGTATCCCTGGGGGCGTGTGACAAACCCCGGGGGGCCAAGTGGGGACTTTTTCTGTGCACCTGGAACACATTGTCCTTTAAAAAATTTCTCGTCTCATGTCTTGTATGGATATAATGAGCCCCAGGGGAGCGGCCCTTTTCCCCGGGGTAATCAAAATTTAAACTATCACAAAATACAATCCCCTAACTCAACAAATTGTCAGGAAAAATTTTAGAAGCTGATGACCCGTTTGATCCACTCCAAAATCTGTAGGGAAGCATTATTTTATAGATTTGTTAAGTGATGTTAACATTTAAGTGGTATTTTAAAGATGTTTAGTACTATAAAATTCAAAAATAGTAGGAAGCATTTTTTATGTTTTAAGAATTATGTTGAAATGTATAGTGGTATTTACAGTTGTAGTACTATAAGTCAGCTGTTAGGCAGCATTATTTTTAAAATTTATAGAATTGTTTTGTTGACATGATAACGGTATTTTAAAAATTTTTTTGTTTGTGGCCCCAAAAAGACAAGCATATCCAGTTCAGCCGTTGTCTAAGGGGTTGTCCAGAGGAAGGCAAAACCCCAATGAGGTAAAACAAAATTTTCCTCATTTTAGGGAAAAATTTTCCCTTGATCCAATCTGGGGCAATCGGAAAAATCCTGGATCAATGACCCCTTCCAATTGCACTATAACCTGTTTATTTTTACGCTCCCAAAATGCATCAAACCCTTTTTTTAACTCGTTATTGATTCAAACCCCTGAAAAAAGTCCCCCTTGGGAGAGAATTTTCCAAGATCCTGCTTACAGTTTAAAAAACCCTTTCTATGTTTTGTAGAAACTTTGTCCTAAGGTAGAGGAGCCCCCTGTTCGATACGCCCCGTTTTAAAAAAATCTTTGGGGAGATCTCTATATTTACCTTTTATGTATTTAAACATATTTATTATGTCCCCCGAAGCTTTCTTTTCTCTAAACTAAATAACCCCAATCTTGCTAATCTTTCTGTGTACTGTAGTCCACCCAGTCCTTTTATTATTTTGTTGCCGCCTTTGTACCTGTTCAAGCTCTACAATGTCTTTCCTGTGCACTAGTTCCCAAAACTGTCCACAATATTCCATGTGTGGTCTAACCAGCGACTTGTATAATGGGAGAATAATGTTCCCATCATGTGCATCTCTGACCCTTTTATTAAACCCCATGATCCTATTAGCCTTGGCTAATAGTACTACGGACGTAGTACTATAATGTCAGCATAGTAGGGAAGCATTATTTATAGATTGTATAGAATTATGTTGAAATGATATAGTGGTATTATACAGTTGTAGTACTATAATGTCAGCATAGTATGGCAGCATTATTTACATATTGTATAGAATTGTTATGTTGACATGATATAGCGGTAACAATAAACTAAATACTGGAAGGGAAAGACAAGAAAATATAACTGTCCTTTTTGGGACGATTGTTCCGTTTTGCTAGGTAGGTAATACTAGTCTTTAGGGATTTTATAGGGATAGCATTCATCCTGCAGTGTTACCGCTATATCTGTTCTTTATGTATTTGAGCTTTTCTTCACGTTTATAGTTTGTAGTGTATAGCTATGGTGTATATTTAGGCTTTTATCCGTGTCTCAATAAAAGTTATATTTTATTGTGTTTCCCTTCCAGTATTTAGTCTATTGTTAATTTGGGGTACTCTGGATTATTGCGCCCACAGGCTTAATATATGTGGGTTGTGTTATATGATATAGCGGTATTATACAGATGTAGTACTATAATGTCAGAATAGTAGGGCAGAATTATTTACATACTGTATAGAATTATGTTGACATGATATAGCGGTATTATACAGACATAGTAATGTCACGTCAGCATGGCACGATTTGGTCACTTTACATCAGAGGTACTTACAAGCAGTGTGGTAACTAGTCACTTAGTAGCATTGACTGTATAGCAATATGTGGTTTCTTTATGGCTGTGATTTATAGACAGTATCTCACTGTATCAGGAATTGTCAATTTCAACTTTACTCCTGAAGGCTCTTTTAAGGATATCTCAGGTTTTGCAATTCAATAATCACTAGCAGACAATGTGTTAGCTAGTTAGTTTAAAACATTAAGAAAGAACATAAAATTCACCAATGATGATAGAAAATATGTATCAAGCAAGTAACAGAACAGCAGAGAAACATTGGCCAATAATGAAACGAAATGTAACAAAAATGACTACAATCAGAATACTAATGACTAAAAAAACACATCCAAAAACATTTTTTTAAAAAAATTTGGTGCCACTCGAGGCAATAACATTCTATTCCAAATGTGGTGACATTTGTAATAGATGTGTGTTATTGCCTCGCCAGTGTGCACCTAAAACTTATTTTTTTCAAAAAATGTTTTTGGGTGTGCATAGCCAAACAGTGCGTTTTTTTAGTCTGTATGAGGAGTGGCTGCCTCATTGGCTTTCTGCACTCAGCCCATCTCCATAGGTTTTAAACCAGTGCAGGATATTCAGTAGCTAGTCCTTTTCACTCCCTAAGGTGTTGGAGTCTGAACAGGCTCCAAGAGAGGTAACGTTTTAGTGTTAGGGCTCACCTGTGCTGGGGTCCTCTTGACGCAATTGGGAGGTGAGCTTAAACACTTTTGATCAAAATTGTGAACTAAGAACCCCAAAATTTTTCATATATCCTTAGTAGAAAATGCATTTTTCAAAAATTATATATATATATATATATAAATATATATATATATTATATATATATTATATATGTAAGTATATATTATGTATATAATTATGTTGTATAATATGTATATATATATATATGTATGTAATATATATTATGTGGTAATGATAATTTAATGTAGTAATAATATTATGTATGTAGTATATATATGTATTTTGTTATATATTGTATAATTTTATATATATATGTATGTGTATATATATGTAGTGTATAGTATGTATATTTACAAATATATATATACTATATATATATATATATTAATATAATATATATATTATATACTATTATATATATAAGCTTTCAAAAACTGATAGTGAAAGTTTTTGTTCAGTCCATCTGCTGAGACAAAACTACCATCTCCTACAAAGCCTAAATCACACAAAACTTCGATCAGGAGACAACTGAAACAATCGTTTAATCTTTTGTATGCTATCCAAAAGAAAAAAGATTAAAAAGCACAGAGGGGGCGCTCTATAGTGCAGTAAGTCAAAAACACAAGAAGGTAAAACACAATATGGTTATGCTCACCTAGAGTCGCTGTGCATATTAATATAGAGGCACAACACTCATATACACGTGGATGGCTCTATCCGAGCCCCGAAACAGCAGCCGCATGTCTCTAGCTCCAAAGCCGATGCAGGCAGCAGGCACGAACAGTGGAGAACAGCAGGAAAAGAAGATGGGCCCGGCCCCCAGTTCCAGAATAAAAGTTTCTTCTCAAGATCGAGGATGTTATTAAAAATAAAGAAATTTGTTCTAATAAAACTTGTGGTGAAAAAGAATGTTACCCCTTCCACGTTATTACACACCTATGGCATGATTCGCAGTGTTACACTGTAATGACACTGAATGAAACGCGTCATATGTGTGTAATAACATTCTTTTTATTAGAACAAATTTCTTTATTTTTAATAACATCCTCGATCTTGAGAAGTAACTTTTATTCTGGAACTGGGTGCCGGGTCCGTTTTCGTTTTTTTGCAATGTTCTACTTTGTATGTATCCACATCTATCCATATCTACCTATCTAACTACACATATACATACATATATATATATATATTTATATATATATATTTATATATATTACTACTATTTAGTATATATATATATATATATATATAATATATATATATATATATATATATATATATATATATATACACAGTTAAAACCAGAGTTTCCATCCAACTATAGTAGAAAAGCCCCATCTGCAGATTTTTCTCACTATTGACATGAAATCAGAATAATAACCTTCCCCGTTTTAGTCAACTTAGGAAAACCAAAAATTATTTATAATTGCAAATGCCTTGAATAATGAGAGAGAGAATTTTTTAAGTGCATATTTATTACTTTCTACAAGTCAGAGTTTTCCATACACTGGGATTACTATGGCTTTGGGACCGCCCATATGATGATGTCAGGTCTTTAGAAGCTTCTGATAGGTTTATTGGCAACATCTGAGCTAGAGACACACCTGTGGATGATTTTTTTTTATGCACACCAGAGACACACTGATGGATGTTTTTTTATCGCACAACCAGAAACATACTTTTTACTCTGTGTGTAACATCATGGGAAAGTTTAAAGAAATCAGCCAAGATATCAGGAAGAGAATTGTGGAGTTGCACAAGTCTGGTTCACACTTGGGTGCAATTTCCAGATACCTGAAGGGGCCTCATTCATTGTACAATCACATTAAACGCAAGATACAAATCAAGATGGGAATGGTCCAGCCATCATACCGCTCAGGAAGTGAGGACGGGTTCTGTCGTCTCAAGAGATGTATAACGTGCTTTGGTCAGACATCGTGCTTAGCATACCCAAGAACAAAAGCAAAAGACCTTGTAAAGATGCTGACAGAAGCTGGTAAGCTTGAGTCATTATCCACAGTGAAATGAGTATGGTATGAACATGGGCTGAAAGGCCGCTCTGCCAGGAAGAAGCCATTACTCAAACACGAAAAACAAATAAAAAAGCCAGATTATTGTTTACAATATGCAAGGAATACAAAGACTACATTATGGAGTTCATGGTTCTGTGGTCTGATGAAACTAAAATTTAAACTGTTTGGCATTGTTACGTTTGGAAGAAATAAGGCCGAGAGACTTTGGAAGCTAAGAACACCCATCACAACTGTGAAACCACCGGGGGTGGAAGCATCATGTTGTAGGGTTGTTTGCTTCAGGAGGGGACTGATGCACTTCACAGAATAGATGGCGTCATGAGGAAGAAGATTATGTGGCAAAACTGGAACACCATCTCAAGTCATCAGCCAGGAAGATGAAGCTTGGGCACAAATGGGACTTCCAAATAGACAATGACCCGAAGCTACGGCCAAACTGGCTACTAGTGGCTTAAGGAAGAACCATGTCAATGTTTTTGGAGCGGCCATCAAAAGCCCTGATTCTCAAATCCGTATTTGAAAATTTATGGGCAAAGCTGCAAAGGCCGGACGCGAGCAAGGGGACTCCAAAAATGGCTACAGTTACACCAGTGCTGTCTCGAGGAGGGAAGCGGCCAAATTCCAACCAACTATTGTGAGAAGCTTGTGGATGGATCCAAAAAACTGTTTGACCCTGATCCTACAGTTTAAGGGCAAAGCTCCCAAATACTAATACCGATGGAGGAAACTTCTGACTTGTGCAGAAAGTAATAAAAATGTCTTAAAAAATTCTGCTCATTATTCTGCATTTGAAAATAGAATAATTTTTGTATCCTAATTGACTATAACGGGGAAGGTTTATTCTGATTTCATGTCAGAGATTGAGAAAAACCTGCAGATGGGGCTTTTTATATAATGGATTGCCGACACCCTGACACTGAGCTTCAGCGCGGGGGCCAAGACCATACAGCGGTTTAACAAGACGGGTTCCCCTCAGAACAGGCCTCACTATGGTCGACCAAAGAAATTGAGTGCATGAGTTCTGACCATACATATCCAGAGATTGAGGCTGCCAGCATTGCTGCATGAGGTTTCAGGGGTGGGGAGGGGGGGGGCGGGGGTAGTATGGTGAGTGCTCAGACTATACACCGCACACTGCATCAAATTGGTCTGCATGGCTGTCGTCCCAGAAGGAAACCTCTTCTAAAGATGATGCTCAAGAAATCCCACAAACAAACAGTTTGCTGAAGACAAGCAGACTAAGGACATGGATTACTGGAACCGTGTCTTGTGCATCAAATTGGTCTGCATGGCTGTCACTTTATAGTTGTGATATTTATGCACTGTCAGGTACTTTTTGGTCACTTGACAGTATCAGCAGTTTCTTTACACTGTGTGATACTCTGTGGGTAGTGATGTTTATGTACTGTATGGTATTTTTTTGGTCACTTGATAGTGGTGATATTTATGCGCTGCATGTCTGTAAAACACTATTTAGTCAATTTACTGCGGTATTATTTATGCACTGTATGGCACTATTCGGTCACTTTATGGGGGGTGACGTTTATGTACTATATGGTATTTGTTGGTCACTTACTTGATAGTGGTGGTATTTATGCACTGCATGTCTGTAAAAGACTATTTAGTCAATTTATGGCGCCATTATTTATGCACTGTATGGTATTGTTGGTCACTTGATAGTGGTATTATTTATGCACTGCATGTCAGTATTATTTTAGCACATTATGGTTTCCCATAGAAATGGGGCACCAGAAAAAGTCTTCCGCAACAACTATTTACCATCCCTCGATTGTCAATGAACCTTCCTATAGTCATATACAGTGTATTTAAGTTTAGAAGTCTTCAGAATTTGCTTTCAGAGACACGTATCTGGAGGTTCTCTATCCTTTCCCTGTGTGTTCAGACATCTCGCACCAGTACAGGTTTAAAGGTATTGTCGGGATCTTTTTCTCTCCTTGTGGGAAAGTGTCTATGGCGATTAAATCCACCCACCTGACCTATATCTCATAAGCTGATAATATTAATCCGCTCAGCGTGATTACACTCAAGTCCTACGCTCCACAATATTCCACCATAAGATCTGTATCATCAGCAAACACAATCTGCACCGTTCCCTGCCTAGAAATGTTCCCCCCCCCCCTGGTAATTAGCGGCCGCTGCCGCTGACTTGTGCATTTTATATATGATTATTATTACGGCACAAATATTGATGAGGAGCTGCAGGAATTGCCCCGGGGGGTCACCACGGAGGCTGCGCGCCCGCTCTGATTGGGCGACTATAAAAAGACCTGAGGATGGAGATTTGAGAGAGCCCAGGGATTTACCGAGACAAAAGTTCATTGCTTGACAATTGTGATGACAGCGGGGGAATAGAAAGGGTTTTGTGAATAAGAAACAAGAAGAGAACAACAAGGGGGTGGGGAGGGCAAAAATGGTCAAAAAAGCTGGGAGCTCCCTATACACTGCAGGATGCATTGAGGGTGACCATACCTATAGGCAAGGTGGTTTCAGTTTATAGGGTGGGAGCAGGGGCGTAACTAGAGAAGCCAGGGCCCCAAAGCAAACTTTTGGATGGGCCACCCCCCCCCTCTGACCACGTCATGTTCCAGGGACTTGCTGTTTGATTATGTTGATATTACAAGGGGCAAATATCTCACCTAAATATCACCATCATACTGCTACCAAACCAAATCCACTATACAAAAACCAACATTACAAATAACGCTATTACATATGGAATGATATACCGCCAGAACAATGACCACAAAATTAAAACCACATAGTGACTGAATTAATAACGCTACACTATTACTGATCAGTACACAAAGGGACCAATACTGTCTAATAATAAATAATAATAATTAATAATAATAATAATATATAATAATATAGTGACCATATAGTGGTAGACACTGGTTAGATTGTGGACAGACAGGTTTCTGTGTTCAACTGAATCACCCCCATACGATACCTGTGTGTATGTGTGAGTAGACAACAGATGTACACAGGCAAGACTCGCTCTCGCTCTCCATTTCCTCCAATATCGTGACATCTAGTGGTAGACACACGCTCGTCTCATCCACCTCGGCGCACGCTCGCAAGACTGTATATAACCCCATACAGTGCCATAAATGTGTGTGTAAAGAGAGTGTGTGTAAGAACAGGTCTCTACTTGAAGAGATATTAGATACTCTCTATATACCATGTGTGATGTGTGTGTGACGGCGCGACCCAGTGGTACCTCCACGCGCGCAGACTGTATATGTGATTCAGCACGCGTACAGTGACCATTTAGTGGTAAGGACACAAGTGTTACACAGGCTCTGAAGACTGTATTTTACCTCCATACAGTGACCATATAGTGGTAGAAGGAAAACCAGTGTACACAGGCTCATGCAGACTGTATATTTACCACCATTACAGTGACCATATAGTGGTATATACTAGTGTACACAGGACTCTGCAGACTTTATATTACTCCAAACAGAGCCATCTATTGTTACGACACCATTGTAACATTCAATCCTCCCATACAAAACCCACATACATATACCAAATACTATTAAAAAACAATATACCACCTTCACATCATTACATTCAAAACCACCAAACATTTACCCTAAATTTAATCACCCATATACAACATTCAATCCATAATACAAAAACACCCAACTATCCCAAAACTATTAACTTCCCCCCTATAATCACCTTCACTTCCTCCTTACAAAACCCACCACCTCTCGCTCACACACTCTCTGTGTTAAATCCACCCCTATACCCCCCTTATCGCACTCGCTCACTCGCTCTCACAAACACCACATCGCGCGCTCACACATAGATATAGATCGATAACCCACTCCTAAGACGTGTGTGTGTACCCCCCACTCCCCAGCCCTCCCCTACCCTCGTCCTCTCTCACCCTCCCATCCATATACCAGAGAAGAGAGAGATACATCTCTCACACTCTCGCTCGCTCTCACATAGAGTGATAGTAGAGATAGATAGACCAAACCCCCCTGTGTGTGTGTGTTCTCCCAACTATATTTCACGCACACAGATAGATATCCTACAACCCATCCCATACCATCTATACTCCCACCCACCCCTAGAGATAGCACCCCCCACCCCCCCCCTCCCCCACTCACAATCATACCCCCACCATTGCCCAAACCCTTCACTACTCCAGATCCTCCTTCCACACTCACACTGTGTGTGTTCCCAACCCCCCCCCCCCCCCCCCCCCCCACCACCCGCCCCCCCACCCCCCCCACCCCCCCACCCCCCCCTCCCACTCCCCCACCAATGAGCAGTAACATATGATGAGACCCCCAAGGCTCTGCGATGAGATTTACCTCAAACTCCACGCATACCATATAGTTGTGAATTCGCGTAGATAGAGTGGATACTCGGCGCCACTCGCGCAGACTGTATCTTACCTCACATTTACAGATGTGTCATCAATAGTCTAATAGACATATAGAGAGCTCTCAACACGCGCACTCAAGAGATAGATAGAGAGATAATTCCCCCCTTCCCCCGCACCCCATCCCACCAGCCTATGTGTGTGTAGTATTAATTAACGTTCGTGGGACACATTAGTGTTGTATGTCGTATAGGATGTGGTAGACTTCTCATCTCAACTCACATGTATGTGTCCCCCCTGACCCCCATATAGTGGTAGCACCACCCCACCACTATCTCAACTACGCGACGTTACATAGACACGCTCACTCGCTCTCACATAACTCTGAGGTTGACTCTCAGTACCAGGTGATCTGTTGTGTAGGATGAGATCAATTCGCTTGAGTTGTACTCTTGGCTCGCCGAGAAGCTTGGGTGTCCTGTTAGTGTGTAGACCTCCGTGTGAGGAGAGATATATAGTAATAGAGAGAGGAGAGATGTCGCTCACAAAGTGATGAGTCGCGTCAGGGCAGATAGAGATAAGATGTGTGTGTGTGTGTCTCGCGTCTCACCGCTCTAGTGAGTGTGTGTGTAATGTGTGTTTGTCTCTGTGTGTGTGTGTGTCACAGCGCACGACGCGTAAGAGACTGTATCATTACCTCCATACCAGTGGACCAGTATAGTGGTAGCCAA
Organism: Phyllomedusa bahiana; assembly: GCA_025379985.1. Lineage (NCBI taxonomy): Eukaryota > Metazoa > Chordata > Amphibia > Anura > Hylidae > Phyllomedusa > Phyllomedusa bahiana. The sequence continues at coordinate 29,625 of JAODAL010040256.1, forward strand.
CCAGTGTACACAGGCTATGCAGACTGTATATTACTTCCATACAGTGAAACCAATATACGTGGTAGGTACCAGTGTACACTGGCTCTGCCCAGACTGGTATATTACCAACATACAGTGACCAATATGTGGTATAGTCAGCGTTGTAAGATCAGGCTCTGCAGACTGTAATATTTACCGTCCAGTTACAGTGACCATTAGTGGGTAGACTTAGCAGTGGATACGACAGGCTCTGCAGACTGTATATAACCACCATAAGGACCATATGGAGTGGTATGACAGCAGTGTAACAGGCTCTCTGCAGACTGTAGTATAACCACCATACAGTGACCATATTAGTAGTTGACCGAGCACGGTGGTTACAACAAGCCTGTGCAGACGTATATATAACCCCATACAGTGACCATATAGATTGGTAGAATAGCCAGCTGTACATTGGCGCTGCAGAACTGTATATACCTCCATACCCAGTGACCCATATAGTGGTAGACAGGCAGATGTTAACTCACAGTCTGTGAAGACGATATAAGTGATTACTGTGCAGTTTACATCTTGTGACTCACAGGTGACGTTCTCTGACAGTCTGTTGAAAAAACGTTTTTCTGCTTTTGTTCTGTTCCGGTCCAGTCCGCCTTCTTGATGGATGTATCTCCCGACCACTTGTCCTGCTGATTTAGACAAAATATCTTAGAATCCTCACTTTTTCGCAGCACCTGCCCCCTGGCTATATGGGGTCCATTTAGGCACGGGACAGGGTTTAGGTAGCTATAGGAGCCTACAGGGTAGACAGGGGTTAGGTGGGCTTATAGGGGAGGCCAATAGGTAGTGTTTAAGGTACTAAAGGTGAACCATGATAAGTAGACAGGCACGCCTTCGGGGGCTATAGGTAGGAAAGCATTTAGGGGGCTACTAGGTGCTATATAGGCAGACAGGCTTCACGGTCAGCTATAGGGCTATTCAGGTAGGATGGGGGGGATATCTAGGCAGGCTGGTGGGGCTATCTAGCAGGCGGAGGGGTATCTAGGCAAGCTGGGAGGGCTATGCTGAGTCAAGCTGGGGGGCGTCTAAGGCAAGCTGGATGGGTCTAAAGGCAAACTGGGTGGGCATAAGGCAGGCTTAGAGGGTATGTAGGCAGGCTTAGGGGGTATGTAGGCAGGCTTAGGGGGTATACAGGCAGGTTTAGGGGGTATACAGGCAGGCATATGGGGTATACAGGCAGGCATAGGGGGTATACAGGCAGGCTTAGAGGGTATACAGGCAGGCTTGGGGGGTGTATAGGCAGGCTTAGGGGTTATACAGGCAGGCATAGGGGGTATACAGGCAGGGCATTGGGGGTATACAAGCAGGCTTTGGGGGTTGTATAGATGGGCTTACGTAGGCTATTACAGCAGGCTTAGGGGGGTTTACTGGCAGGCTAGGGGGTGTATAGGAGGCTTAGGGGTATAAAGGACAGGCTTAGGGGGTTGTATAGGCAGGCTGGGGGGTATAGGCAGGATGGGGGGGGTATAGGCAGGCTTATGGGGTGTATAGGCAGGCTGGGGGGGTGTATAGGCAGGCTTATGGGGGTATAGGCAGGCTAGGGGGTGTCTAGGCAGGCGAGGGGGCTGTATAGGAAGGCGAGGGGTGTATAGGCAGGCTTAGGGGGTTACATATGGTTGGCTTAGGGGGTGTATAGGGAGGCTACCGGGCTGTATAGGCAGTCTAGGGGCTGTTTAGGCAGGCTGGGGGCTGTATAGGCAGGCTTAGGGGGTGTATAGGGAGGCTTAGAGGTATACAGGCAGGCTAAGGGGGTGTTTGCAGGTAGGGGTGATATAGGCAGGCTTAGGGGTACAGGCAGGCATATGGGGTATACAGCAGGCTTAGGGGCAGGTAAAATAATAAATAGTTTACTCACCTCGGTCCACGCAACCCCAATTCGCCGCTCGCTCCGGTCTGCTACTTTCCCTGCAGCGTCTGCGCTCAGCACGGGCGGCGCGGTGATGTGAGGTCACCGCGCGCGCCCACGTGATCACAGAGCGCCGGCAGGGGAAGCAGCAGGGCCGATCGTTCGCTAACGCTCTGCTACCCTCCCTGTAGCGCTGCCTCTGTAACGCTCGGGCCGGTGGGGCCCGAGCGTTCAGAGGTGAATTGCGCCGAGCCATCTCAGCTCCGATCCCGGCGCAGTGAACTAGTTGTTCACTACCGGCGGGCCCAGGGAGCGGCATTACGGGTAGCGGACGCTCCGAGTAGCAGCTGCCCCGGAGCGCAGGCCCCCCTGAGCGCACGGGTCCCAGAACAACTGCTACCCCTGCTACCCCGGTAGTTACGCCCCTGGGTGGGAGTAAGAGTGTGTATGCCGACAACCATACAGCACCCATACATTATACAAGCAGCACCAATACATTATATAAGTACCCAAACATTATATATGCAGCATCCATACAGCACCTATGAAGCACACATACAGCACCCATAGAATACACATGCAGCGCCCACACAATACACATGCAACATTCGTACATTATACAAGTACCCAAATATTATACAGTATATGCAGGATCCATACAGCACCTATGAAGCACACAGAAGCAGCTATGGAATACACATGCAGCACATATGCAGAACACATATGATACACATGCAGTATTCATATAGTACACACATAGCACCCATGCAAAATATATGCATCGCCTCGCCCATACATTTATGCAGTATACATACAATACACATACAATCCCTACAATATACATCACATGCACATACAACATCTGTACTGTAAACATGCAGCACCCATGCAGTATAAATGCAACATCTACAAAGCCCACATGCAGCACCCATACAATATAAATGCAACATCTACAGAGCCCACATGCAGCACCCATACAATATTCAAGCAGCATTCTACACAATACACATGCAGCACTCCTACAATACACATGCAGCACCCATACAAGACACATGCAGCACCCATACACGACACATGCAGCACCCATACAAGACACATGCAGCACCCATACAAGACACATGCAGCACCCATACAAGACACATGCAGCACCCATACACGACACATGCAGCACCCATACACGACACATGCAGCACCCATACACGACACATGCAGCACCCATACAAGACACATGCAGCACCCATACACGACACATGCAGCACCCATACAAGACACATGCAGCACCCATACACGACACATGCAGCACCCATACAAGACACATGCAGCACCCATATAATACATATGCTTTATCCATACAAGACACATGCAGCACTCATACAATACACATGCAGCACCCATACAAGACACATGCAGTGCTTACACAGGACCACATGCAGGACACCCATATAATACATATGCTTTATCCATACAATACACATACAGCACCCATACAAGATACATGCAGCACTCATACAAGACACATGCAGCACTCATACAAGATACGTGCAGTGCTTATACAAGACACATGCAGCACCCATATAATACATATGCTTTATCCATACAATACACATGCAGCACCCATACAAGACACATGCAGTGCTTATACAAGACACATGCAGCACCCATATAATACATATGCTTTATCCATACAATACACATGCAGCACCCATACAAGACACATGCAGCACCCATACAAGACACATGCAGCACCCATACAAGACACATGCAGCACTCATACAAGACACGTGCAGTGCTTATACAAGACACATGCAGCACCCATATAATACATATGCTTTATCCATACAATACACATGCAGCACCCATACAATACACATGCAGCACATATGAAGCACCCATGCAGCAAGCATACAAGACACATACAACACCCATGCATTATACCTGCAGCGCCCATGCAGCACTTATGGAGAACACATGTAGCACCCAAAATAATACATCACCCATAAAAGATGCAGCACACATACAACATCCATACAATATACATGCAGCACATATGAAGCACACATGCAGCGACCATGCAATACACATGCAACACCTATAAAGTACATATGAATCACCCATAAAGTACACATACAGCACCTACACAGTACACATTCAACACATATGCAGGACACATATGATACACATACAGCATTCATACAGTACACATACAGCATCCATGTAATACATATGCATTGCCTATACAACATTTATGCAGTATACATACAATACACATACAAAATCCCTACAATACACATATAACATCTATTCTGTAAACATGCAACACTAATACATTATACAAGCACCCATACATTATACATGCAGCGTCCATACAGTACACAGGTAGCACCTATACAAAACACATGCAACACCTATAAAGCTCACAAACAGTCCCCATGCAATATACATACGGCACCCATACAGAAATCATGCAGCACCCATACAATAAACATGTAGCACCTATAACACCCAACAATAACTGTAGGCCTTAAGCACCATACAATATACATGCAGAGCTCATACAGTACCAATGCACAATGCATACAATTGACATGCAGCATATATGCAATACACATGTGGCACTCATATAAGACACATGCAGAACTCTTGAATACATATAGGACCATTATGCAATGTACACCCGGCTCAGATAAATACACATATGACAATTATACAATGCATATGCAATGCTTATTAAATACACATAAGCACCAATACTGTACAATACACATTCAGCACAAATAAAGAAAATATATGTAACTCATGTATAAGTCACCTAAGAGAACCTGTATAAGTATACAGTGCTAGCTCCCTTAAAATTCACCTGTAGCATACACTGATATCTTCAGATAGATCACCTCATCTAATACACATACAGAACACATGCTGAACCCATACAATTAAACCTGCAGAGCTATACAAACACATACAATCCAAAACATACGCACCATTTTTAATTTTGGTGCACACATAAATCACTCATAAAAAAAACATAAAAGCCAAAAGTGTACACAAACCCCAAAAATCTTTTATTCCCCCAAGCAGCACCTATTTTGGACACGAATATATATGTAAAAATTTTATCCAAACTATGCTCACCCATACAGTACACTGCAGACCCCACATACCCCTGCAGGCATGCCCCTTTCAGCCCAAACAAACTCCCTCTCCCCCCCCCACCCCCCCTTTTTAAAACCAACCCTTCCCTGCTGGACCCCTCACAAATAAACACTTAAAACCGGTTGGTTAATATGGCCACAGCAGACTTTTTTTTTAACAAAATACAAAAATAAATAAAGTGCCCTAACAAAATTTTCCCCATAAACTCCCAATATATGTAAAATTTTTTTTTTTTTTTTATTTTTTTTTTTAGCGCCATTGATTCCAGGCCCCTGTACATTTAGGGGGTTACATACAAAATCAAAAATTTAAAAATAGTGACAATCTCTGACTAACAACAGGTAAGAGGAAGGGGGCCGCCCGTGACGGTTACAATCTACAAGGAGGGGGGAAAACAGGGGGAAGGGGGAGACATGTTTGTGGGGAGTACGTGTAGCGGGGGTTTTTTGTTGGTTATAGGGCATCCTGAAAGATGGGGTTTTCAGGTTGCTTTTTAAGCTGGTGAAAATGGGGGAGGTCTGATGTGTTGGGGCAGTGATTCCAGGTGTGGGGGAAGCACGGGAGAAGTCTTGGGGGACGGTTAGTGAGGAGGGGACAAGGGAGGCGAGAAGAAGGTCCGTGAACGGAATTTCGTGAGGGGGGGGGGGGGTATTACCCCCGTATATAGTACCGGCCATCACAACCCCACATACCAATATAATACAATTTATATATATAATATATATATAAAAAAATAGAAATAAAAATACTAAATACCTTTCCCCAAAAAACTGTAAAATTAAAATCCCAAACCACCAAAACCGATGGGGCAGGGCCTTTGGGAAACCCCCTACGACCCCGGCGACCAAATCCCCGAAGGGAACCGAAACACCACTTACCCCCAGCCGTACTCCCCTGGGTTTGGGGTCCTAAAGCCAACAAAATGGCTCACCCCTTTTTCTTCTGCAGGGATACCAGCCTGCAAGAGCCCCCACCTTCGCCAGGGCCGATTCACCATTCATCAAACCCCTGAGGGGAAAATACCCCGATACTCCCTCAGCGATCTCCTCGCCAATTCCAAAACCCCCCCCCAAAGGCCCCATGACAAACCCCCCTTTCACCTATCCATACCAAAACCAAAATTAGGGGGGACGGGTTGGGACTGCTGCCTCGTGGCGCGACTGCACAAACCGGGGAAGGGGAGGTACGATGCCTTGAATCATCTCCCTTCAGGGCCCCCCCCTTCCGGGGCCGCCATTTTCCCGCGGCTTGGGGGCCCCCGCCCGCACGCCCGGGTCATGGGCGCCCCCCCCCCCTGGGGCGGGCTGGTCCACGTGCTGCTGTACACCTGATCACCCACAATACATGAAGCACCCCAAACAGACACCGACCCCACACAGTCACCCGCAGCAGCCATACGTACATGAACACCATCAACACCCGCGCACCCCCAAGTACACCTGCAGCACCCACACAGTACACCTGCAGCAGCCATACAGTACATGTAGCACCCATACAGTACACCTGCAGCACCCACACAGTACATCTGCAGCACCCATACAGTACACCTGCAGCACCCACACAGTACACCTGCAGCAGCCATACAGTACATGAAGCACCCATACAGTACACCTGCAGCACCCATACAGTACACCTGCAGCACCCACACAGTACAGAAACCCATACAGTATACCTGCAGCACCCCCACAGTACCCTGCAGCAGCCCTCGTACATAAGACCCAACAGTACACCTGCACACCCACACAGTAACCTGCGCAGCCACACAGTACACCCAGCAGCCAACAGTACATGAAGAAACCCCTACAGTACACCTTTAGACCCAAACAAAAACCTGCAGGCCCCCCACCATTTCCCTTCAGCACCCACACAGTACACCTGCGCACCCACACAGTTCACTTGCAGCACCCATACAGTACACCTGCAGCACCCACACAGTACACCTGCAGCACCCATACAGTACACCTGCAGCACCCATACATACTCTGCACACCCATAAGTACATGAAACAATCATGAATGCACCTGGAGCACCCACACAGTACCCTCAGCCCCATACGACACCCCGCAAATCATACAGTGCACCTGCAGCACCCACACAGTACACCTGCAGCAATCATACAGTGCACCTGCAGCACCCATACAGTACATCTGCAGCACCCATACAGTACACCTGCAGCACCCATACGTTACACCCCGCAGCACCCACACAAATTACATCCTGCCAGCCCCATACATACACCCGCGCAATCATACAGTGCACCTGCAGCACATATACAAAGCCACAAAACATCCATGCAACACGCTTCTTCCCATCCAATGCAGCATTTAAGAACAGGTGGCACAACCCAAACACATGGAAGCAGATAAGCTAAATTGTTTGTGCCCGAATCTTTAAATTTTGCCAAAAAATTTGGCCCCTT